>MU683690.1:5587-24409 GCA_026770625.1 Nicotiana glauca
TTAAGAACGTTCCCAATCATATAGTCATTATTTGCTTATATGTTGATGATATGCTAATAATGAGCAAAGACATTGCCGACATTCAAGCTACTAAGCGCATGTTTGCTAGTAAGTTTGATGTGAAAGACTTAGGTGTTGCCGATGTAATTCTAGGAATTAAACTCAAGAGGACCCCTCAGGGTCTAGCTTTGTCTCAATCACATTACGTGAAACTGGTACTTGAAAAATTCAAACACTTGGAATTTAGAAGTGCAAGAACTCCAATTGACTTAAATCATCATCTTATAAAGAATAAAGGTGAAAGTACGTCTCAATTGGAGTATGCTCGTGTGTTGGGAAGCTTAATGTACATCATGAACTGTACACGACCTGATATAGCTTGTGCAATAAGTAAATTTAGTCGATTCACAAGTAATCCCAACAAACATCACTGAGTGGCAATGAAACAAGTTCTGGGATATTTGGAATATACCCAAGACTACGCTTTGCACTACAATAAATATCCTGCGGTTATTGAAGGATATAGTGATGCAAACTGGATAACCGGCTCAACAGAAACAAAGTCCACAAATGGATATATTTTTACTGCTGGTGGAGGAGCAGTATCTTGGAAGTCTTCCAAACAAACATGCATCGCTCGCTCTACAATGGAATCAGAGTTTATAGCTTTGGATAAAGCCGATGAAGAAGCTGAATGGCTTCAAAATTTCTTAGAAGACATTCCGTTCTGGCCAAAACCTTTGGCTCCTATTTGCATACATTGCGATAGGAGGCTGAAATAGGACGGGCAGGGAGCATTATGTATAACGAAAAGTCTCGTAATATACGACGAAGACATAACACCGTGAGACAACTACTTTCTAGTAGAATTATCACTATTGATTATGTAAGATCGAAGGATAATGTGGCGGATCCGCTTACAAAAGGCTTAACTAGAGAGGGAGTTGAGAAATCATCTAAGGGAATGGGACTATGGCCGATGACAAGTCAACATGGCGGTAAATCTACCTAGAATTTTGGATGTTCCGAGATCTAGGTTCAAGGAGCTCAAACAAAGTTGTGATTGACCGGTTCAACATTGTCAAAGTAAAATCTTTGGTCCCTTCTCGTGATGAAGATAATGTTCAGTAACAAGGATAGAGCTTTACACGTTCTTTAATGATTACCTAAGTTTGATGTGGTAGTTATCAAATAGTGTCAATCTAAAGAATTACACGTTTAGGAATCTCCTATGTAAATGTGAAATGGAAGCCGCTTCAATGAGAATTCTGTAAGGCCAATTCTCTACGCATTTATGTGACCAGGCGGTGTTCATGGTTGAAACGAACACAACAATGAGAATCAAAAGACGATTAAGGTTTGGTTGTGTGACATATGGTTGTCTAGGTATACACTAAAGTTTGACGGTTCAAATATATCAAATCTACCGATTGACTGAGTATATCCGACATATGTTCAATACGGAAAGTTCAAAGGGAAACCTACTTATCCAGATGCAATTAATCCTTACTTGAAAATCACACAGCTTTCATCTATGATCATTCTTGTTACAGTCATTCCCATTCATGTGGGGGATTGTTGGAATTTAAAGGCACAAAGCTTTAAAGTCTAAAGAGTGTGAATTGAAAATGGTGGGAAATAAAATGGAGGGAAATAAAAAATTAAATGAAGTGAACTTTTGACTTGCACTTTGTCCCTCATTGGTGAGAGACAACTACATTTGTGTGCTTATATATAGAATCACTTCTTAAAGCTCTTAAAAGGAGTTGAAGAGAATGAACCATCGCGCCATCGTCGCTCGCTCGCTCGGCTCGACTTCGGCTTCGGCTTCGGCTTCGGCTTCGGCTTCGGATTCGGATTTGGATTTGGATTTGGATTTGGAAAATGATCGATAAGATTATTTTTTGGACAAAATTTATTTAATTAATTAATTAAATGCCAGATCATGGCTGAAGATTCAGAAGGATAGTCTGGCCGCGGCCCTGGTGTAACCGCGGTAGGACCGCACCAAAACCCTGCTGCAGATTCAGAGGGCCACTCTGGCCGCAGTCCTAGCGTAACCGCAGCAGGCGGCGTAAACTTCTGAAAAGACATCTTTTCCAGATCAAACATCACACTTCTTCCAATAATTGCCTATAAATTCAGAGGCATGGCTTCGTTTTTAACACACCAAAAACGTTACAGAACTTCCTTCTTTATGAAAATACTGCATTCTAATTCGCAGTCTCTCTCTCTTGAATTCGTAAGTCTGATTTTGCTCCGTTCTTTAAGTTCGTTGGTATCCTGCAGTTTGTATTGCCACTGTTGCAGGAAGGTTTATTCCGTTTTATCCTGGGAGGATTTAATCCATTACCTTGGCAACGTGTGAGGGAGTTAAAATTCCTTAAGGACGTACAAATAAATTGTGGACTCGGAATATTTCTTAATCTTTACTGTTTTTCCAGTTTCTTTTATTATTCTAACCGTTTTCTGATTTTGTGTTTTAACACAGTAGCATTCACATGCTACACCTTAGGATTGTAGAGATAAAATTGCTTCTTTTCAAGTTTTCTTAGTAAAAATAAAAATAATAAAAAAGGTAGGAAATGATAACTAGAGTCGATAATGGTGACCGACAGTTCTTTGATTTTTAGTATTCTTAATTATAATCATTCCAAGTTATATATGTAATGATAATTGCCACTAATATTTTAAATATATTACAATCATTTTTTTTATTTTTTCAATAAGCTAATATTTTAATTCTAAATAATTTGATTAACTGAGCAAAAATAGAAAAAGTAAGTAATAAATTATAACCAAAGTCGGTAATGCGGACTGACACTCTTTCGATTTTTTTTATTCTTAATTATTAATTTGTAACATGTCATAGAATCAAAACTAATTAATTCTAAATGATTTAATTATGTCAGCCAAAAAAATAAAAAATAAAATAGAGAAAGACTTTTTGTAACTAGTTATGCGTGATCCTCTGGATATACAATAGTATATCATTTATCCTTTAGTCAAACACCTCTTTTATAACACTTATGAACTAAAATTTAAATACACATTCTAATAGATACTATGATTATGGATAAACTACCCCAATATTCTAAATTATTACTCTCTAACTCAATATCAAATCATAAAATAATTTTAGAATAACACATAACAATTGCATCATCAGAATACATAATTCAATAATATATATAATTTTTAAAATTTTATACTTATTGATATGGGGAGAAATTCAAAAATAGTCATATTTACGAGTGGTCATTCAAAAATAGCTACAGTTTTAAAAGTAATCGAGATTTAGTCACTTTTTCATGTAAAGTGAAATCTAAACGAAAACACTGTTCAAAATCCGAAAAAAATACTCCAGTATAATATACTGTAGTTTCAGTATAATATACCGGTCCAGCATAATATACTGGAACTTTCCGCGTGTTAGAGTTCCAGTATAATATGCTGGAAGTTCATACACAGGTGCATCGATCTCCAGTATATTATGTTGAAACTGTATTGCAGCAACATAGTGGCTATTTTTCAATAATTTTGCAAACGCTGACTATTTTTGAATGACCAGTCCGAAAACTGGCTGGCCTTTGCTATTTTTACATTGATATGAGATACACGCTATTCTGGTTGTTTAAAACTAGTCAACTAAAAAAGTTAGACAGTTAAAACAAAATATCACATGTGTAGTATACATATTTAGAGCATGAAACAGTAACACTTTGGGTAAAAGCAGGCATTTCCTTCCCATTGGCAGAATAGCCTGCTAGGCACTTCTACTAGTATGGGCCGGTACCTTTATTCTATAAAGTTTCAACCGAACACTTGAATTCATTCAAAACATAACTTTTAAATACCCCTGACCTTTGACTGAACACATGTGGCAACAAAATATTAAACTGGACAAAATAGGTGTAATTTACGCGGGGCAGTGAAAGTGAATATGAAAATTTTGAACAATAAATTATTAAAATAAGATGAGAAAACAAATAAAAAGATAAAGTAAAAAAAGTAAAAAAAAATGAACATAAGCAAAACAGGAGACTTAATTGTTCTTCCCAACACCCTACCCTATCTCGTTGCATTTTCTTTTTGTTCCTTTCTTCTCCCCCAACCCCACACCGCCCAAAAAGAAAAAAACCAAAGCAATCCTTATTGTAAGCGTCTGTTTCTGCCATCAAAAACTTTTTTCCCTATAATTTGATTTAATTTTGAGTTTTTCTTTTTTCAATTTCTGATGAGAATGTAACGATCCGATAGGTCTTTTTGTATTTTTGAACCCCATTCCCTTAAATAAAACTTCTCGCACTTGCTTTAGCTAATTTATGACTTGCGGGGATGGGTGGTTCGGAAGTTAGAAGAGTTTTGAGCAAGAATAAGTCTAGTTGCTTCTTTAAGTTTCTTTAAAAAGGCCAAGTTTGACTTCAGTCAACATTTTGGGGAAACGAACCCGGAATCGTGATTTGACAATTTCTGAGGGTCTGTGGGATAATATGGGACCTGGGTGTATGCCCGAAATTGAATTCCGAGGTCCCTAGCCCGAGTAATGAATTTTTATGTGAAATTGTTAAGTTTAAGTTTCAAAGATTTAAATAAACAAAGAAATTATTATTTTTCTAGGTATCAGGTTCGGATTTCGATTCTGAAACTTGGTACAAGTCCGAAATATCAATTAAGACCTACCCGTAAAATTTGGTGTCAATCCGAGTAGTTTAAGGGTGTTTTGACCCGTTGGAGGAGAATAAAGAACTTGGAGTTCAATGATTTGATTCATTTGGTTTTAGGGGTTGATTCCTCGATTTAGCGTTATTTTGAGTATTTCGAGGGTTCGAGTAGGTCCGCCTCGTGATTTCAGACTTGTTGGTATATTCGGGCGGGGCTCGGGATCTCCGAGCATCAAATGGTCGAGGTTCGAGTGAAGTTGAAGATTTAGAAAGGGCTGAGATTTTGCTACTTCTGTCATAACCGCATCTGCGGTTCTTGGGCCGCAGAAGCGGGACCATAGATGCGGTCCAATTATCGCGGAAGCAGAAGGGGCCAGGCCCAGGGGAAACCGCAGAAGCGGACCCCTGACCGCAGAAGCGGTCCATCCGCCCTAGGCCCAGAACCGCAGAAGCGGTGGGCTTTCTGCTTAAGCGGACTTGCAGAAGCGAGGTTTAGACCGCAGAAGCGGCCCAAGCCCCCTTGCCAATTTACTTTTTGTTGTTAAGTGGAGTCAAAATAATCAATTGAAACGAGCTGCTTCAATTTTAGTTCCCCTTCTAAAATTCGATTTCAACAATGGTGTGAGGGAAGGTGCTACTACTGGTACAAGAATCTCATAATTTTCATCTGGTTTTCTTTATTTTACTTTGACTTTTTCGATTCTTTATGAGATATTTTAAATTGTGGTGGTTAAGCATTGTACTTTCTGTAGCATTTTGCTAAACATGTTGTAGATAAAGGGACTACTTGGATTTTGAGAAGTGATATTAAAAGTGAAAAGAAAAGGAATGTATTGATGGTCGTGAAGAGATTCACCGGTAACAGTGATACAATGGGGATAACAAGAACTGATTGAAAATTGTAACCAAATGTTGATTTGGCTATGTATTTGCAGAAGAAGGAGGGAGGGGTGGTGATGTCCGGTGATGGTGGGTAGAAGATTGAGAAATGAAATAGTGGAAGAGAAAGGACTGTTTGGGAGTTTATTTTTTGGAAAAAGGGATGGATTTGGAATTTTTATAAAAAATTACTATATTTTGTAATAAATAATGATGTGGCATTAATTTAGCTGAGGTGAATATGATGTGTCTTTTATGTCAAGCGAGTGAGTTGTTCAAATCATAATTGTGTAGTTGAAAAACAAAAATACATTTAGGGGCGTTCCGAGAATCGAACTCGGGACCTCTCGCACCCAAAGCGAGAATCATACCACTAGACCAAACGCCCAATATGCTTAGGATTGCACAGTGTACATATTTGTTATTGCTTAGTGACAAAGGAGATAAATTGATTTTTATTTTTTGTGTCGTAAAATATTCTTCAAGGACATGTGTTTAATTTGGTACATATTTCCATCATGACTCTGGAACTAAATGAATAATAACTAATTGCATCCTGCTTCCTGTATTCCATGAATGGAGGTTAGATAAGTGTATAACTATAAAGGGAGAAGATTAAATTAGATTATTATTAATTATTTTCCCCTTTTTCTAGTTTATTTTCTATATTTGTAAAATGTGAGATATTATGCAAGCTCTTTTAAGCGCCCCTCCATCCAATTTTGGTTTGATTTGCGAAAATAGGTTGCTAGACCGACCAGGTTAGCTTTTCGAAAGGTCTCCCGGTCTTCCTTTAATTCTATTTTAAGCAGTACATTAATTTAAAGCATATTTCTTTTATTTCATGATTTACATGTACACATAATTGTGTAGTTTGATTATACAAAATGAGCAATAATAATTTAAGGAAACTGACAAAGCATATCGGAAATAGATTTTAAAAATTAAAATCGATAAAAATTCGTTAGTTAATTTTACGCAATAATGCACCGAAACTTAATTTGACATACACCGTTATTGATGTGTTTTGCGCCATTTAAAAAAAATAACATCCCTAATCAGTTGCATGATAAAATCTAATTAAAAACTATTTTATAGAAATCGAATGAATCTGTCGGTATTTTCAGTCAAAATAAAATCGACTCATTTATTTAAAATCGAAGGGATAACCGATCGGGTTTGTCGGTTAATTGTGGTGAATTTTTAATTTTTTTTCAAAGAAAATTGTTACTCTGTTAGTTAGTTTCACTTGAAGAATATAAAAAAAAAATAAAAAAAATAGAAGCATTAGACCAATGAGCACCAATGGTCAAATGGTATGAATAGTACCCTGCTACGATATATACCTCGATTCGATTCTCAATAGTGAATTTTATGCATAATTTAAGATAATCAACGAACTCCATTGGATCGATCTTTTAATGAAAATTTCCATAACCTCGAGTCCGTTGACTTTTTCTACCAATGTGATAATTTATGACATGTTTCATCCGCCGTTTTTAGCTGAAAACTCACGGTGATCGCCGGCTTTCTGTCGGTTTCTTCCCTCGGAAAAGACCTTATTCTTAGTAGTATAAAGAAATAAAATAATCTGTATTTTTCTTGCGAGGAAAAAAAGTAATATCTTCTATTAGTTTGCTAATCTTGTTTGAATTTTCTAGAATGAATATGATAAGAGCTTTCCAAAATTTCTTTCAGAAAAATTCTTAAATTTTCAAGGATTATGTGTAATTGTTGTAAATGAAAAAGAAGTATGGTAGCTTGTGAATTTGAAGTGATAAAATTATAAAATTGGAAAAAACTTTTTCGTTAAATATATTGACTGATACGAGTGAGAACTTTTATGTGAATTTTTTTTCTTTTATTAGTTAGATGTATAAGATCAACATTCATTAATTTTCAAAATATATATTTTTATTTTGTAGCTCAAAAACTATTTATATATTTCTTAAGAAAAATTCACCCATTAAAATAGTATACACGCATAACACAACAAGGGGCGGATCTAGAGCAAATATTACGGGTTCCCATGAACCCAGTAACTTTTGCATAGATCCTATATTTATACTAAAAAATTAGGGAAATCTACTATAAATGCCTATTCAGGCAATTTTAATTACTCGTTACTGCCCATTCTAGTTTGTCTTACAATGTGTACCTATGCAATCTAAAGTATTTACCCAACTACCTATTTTCAAAATCCTTATTCCTTTCCTTTCTAATCCCGGATCACGTGAAACCCCATTAATTGCCCCAACCAATTTTCTCTTTTATTGTGTTCTCAAATATAAATAAACGTTTTTCTTCTATCTTTCTCATTTCATGATAGGATGTACGTGTCCATTGAATATTTTTTATTAATTTATTCTCCATTTCAAAATGAAATGGTATATAGTATATTATTATAACATATCTAAATTTTAGTATAACCGGTGACACACAAAATTGAGTTAGTTAGATATGTGACAACTGATAATATTTCAGTTTAATAATTGAAATTAAAAAAAAAAATTAAACTCTTTGCGTACAACTGTATAACATGTTGGTATAACTATATACTATACTGCTATCATATGTTAGTTGGAATTTTTTTGGGTCGTATTAGCTATATTTAATTGGTATACCGTTTGATTTTTCTTTAGTAATAGTAGAATAGTACAATATCTTAAATTTTTTAAATTCTCCTTGATGCATATGTATTATGTAATCATTTTGATTATTTCTTTATGTGTTTATTTTATATAGTAGTATTATAGTACAATATCTTAAAATATATTATTATATCAATATGTGGTACACTATTTTTTTTATTTTTCTCTTTATGCATGTGATTATATAATAGTAGTATAGTCATATATAGTTGCCTGGAATTAATTAGTAGAACTGTATACCCTATTGGTATAATTATATGTCATATCGGTATCATATGGTAGTTGAATTTTGGTTGTTTTAGCTACATTTTAAAATGAATTCTATTCTGAAATGATTTATATGATCATATTTTGTTGTGTTGGATTTTTTTATACCTATGGACATAAATTTTGTGTATTATGTAATAGTTTTTATAGTTATATACAGTTGTTGGAACGACCCCGTACAACTATATACCTTATTAGTATAGCTATATACTATATTGGTATCATATGTTAGTTGAATCCATTTTTTATTATATTAGCTGCATTTAATTGGTACACTATTTGATTTTCTTTTAATAATAGCAATATAGTACAATATCTTAAAATACTTCATTAAACTAATATATGGTATACTATTTTTTTATTTTTCTGTTTATGCATGTATGTTATGTAATTGTAGGATAGTCATATAGTTGCCGGAATTTTACCAGTAAAACTATATACCATATTGGTATAGTTATATGCCATATTTGTATCATATGGTAGTTTGAACATTTTTTGTTATTTTATCTACATTTTGAAGTTAATTCTATTATGAAATTATTTAAATGAACATGATTTGTAGTGCTGGGATTTTTTTTGCCGATGGACTTAAATTATGTGTATTATGTAATAGTTTTTATAGCTATAGGCAATTGTTAGAACGACTCGTACAACTATATACCATATTAGTATAGGGCAAGTTGCTTTGCGAATAGTTTGCTTGCAATACAAGCATGTAATTTTTTCATACTTTTATTACATCCTTTAATGTTTTGGTACAGTAGTATAGTCACAGATAGTTGTAGAAATATTCTAGGGCAATCATATACTATGTTGGTATACATGTATACCATATTGGTATCATGTGGTACTAGAAATCTTTTTGCTACTTATACTTTTATTCCATTTTTCAGTATTTTATTATTATTTCTATTCTAACTAGTATATATGGAGATTTGGTGGTTGTAGATTGTGTTTTCTTGTGTTACTGCTAATGATAGAGTGTGTACTCATATTTGTAGGGAAGGAGATCAATGTTTATCTCGCAATCACATGTTGATTCATACAATTTGATTATGTAATTTATGGTTCTCCGCAACAGTTAGCGTGATATTCAGTGAATTAGATCAAGTGACAACTGATATTATTTCAGTTTAGTAATTGAATTAAAAAAATTAGAAAAAAAGATAAAAGGTATATTATACTAGTTATATTAAAAAGAAGGGTGAATTAATATTTACTATATTATTTATTTATTCTTATTGTATAAAAAAAATAAAAAATAGTAAAAATAGTAAATAAAATTAGATTATGATATAAAAAGAATATAAAAAAAAGAAGCTAAATGAAATTAGAAAAGGAAAAAAGAAAAAAAATAAGAAGAAAACGAGAAAAAAGAAAAGGAGAAAAGAAAAAAAAAAGAAAAGAAGCATAGAAATAAAAAAGAATTGGAGAATAAAGAAAAAATTCCCCACAAAACCTACTATGGGTAGGAAATATAATTAGTTTACGGGTAAAAAAAAAGGGTAGACAAGGGTAAATAGTTTTGTTTTTGTGGGTAACTGTGTCAAACCCCAAAAAATTAATTAAAAGTTTAAGAATATTTAGCTTGAAACCCAGATTAACATGAGATTGTTATCGGAATCCATAAACTTAAAATTCTGGATCCGCCTCTGATCACACCCATATTATAGCACTGGTTTCTTCTACTTCCTATTTTCTTGTTTTCTTGTTGAATATTTAGCTTCAATTATTTAATTTATAGTGCGCATCCTTATTTGTGTGAATATATGAATTACTATTCGCTTGCTACATCTCCTCGTCACTAAATTGTTAATTTTTTTACTTTTTGCTACATCTCTCAATGAGGGACCATCATACAATGCAATATCAACATATTATCTTCATAGTTTCAACAAAAACTAGTACTCTCGCCGGAGTATGTGTCACAATGTTTGATTCGTACAAATTTATTTATTTTCTAAAAAAAAGGAACACTCGCTACTAGAATTCCTGTAAAAAGCGATCAAACTTTTGCGACCAAAGTTAGTCTATCAAAAAAAGCAATCAAAGTTGATCACTAAACTCGTGAAAATAGTAAAATAATAATTTTAAATAAATTAGCGACCAAAGTTTGTCGATATTGGGTCGAAAAATTAGTCAAAATATTGACTGGACTGGTCAGACTTGCTTAGTCAAAGGTTTTCTGAGATTAACGACCAATATTGGTCGCTAAAGTGGGACCCACCTACAAAATTTTAATAATTATATTTTTATTTTTAAAAAATTATAAAAATTAAATATATAAAATTTAAAATTAGCGACCAACGTTGGTCGCTAAACAAAGGGTAGGCAGATAGCGACCAATGTTGGTCGCCAAAGTCTGACTCAGTTAGAAATTTTTAATAATTATATTATTAATTAAAATAATATATAAAATACAAAGAAATCTGATTTAAATTTAGCGACCAAACTTAAATTCATGTCTAATTGGCGACCAAAGTTGGTCTCTATTCAGGTCAACAATGGTCAAAATTAAAAATCACTTTTGTATTTACTATCTAAATAATATAAATGTAAGACGTTAATACTTTTGTAATACAAGGGATGAATAGTACTACAAAGCGCGTGTGTGTGTAAAAATTACTTTTGTATTTACTATCTAAATAATATAAATGTAAGACGTTATTACTTTTGTAATACAAGGGATGAATAGTACTACGAAGAGCGCGCGCGCGCGTGTGTGTATATATATATATATATAGATAGTATAAGTGTATTAGGTAATATTATATCGAATGTAGCTTTTATATATATATATATATATATATATATATATATATATTTTTTTTTAAATTTAATTAAAAGTAATTTAATTTTTTTTAGATATGGCGACCAATGTTGGTCGCTATTCTGGTCAAACGATCAGAAACTAGCGACCAATTTTGGTCGCTATTTTGGTCAAAATAGTCAATACATTTTGCTATCAAAATTAACGACCAAAGTTGGTCGCTTTTTATAAATAAAGTAGCTAAAAATCGGGTTTCCCCTCATATTATCTTATTTTCTTCTCTCTCTTCTCTCTCTCACACTCAAACCCCCCTCCCCTTCCGTCTCCCTCCACCGATGCCACCGTCTCCCTCCACCCTCCACCCGCCGGCGGCAGCAACAGCTCCACCGCCTGTGTCCTCCATTGTCCGGGTAAGTTTCTCTGTCCTTTCCTTATTTTTTTCGAAATACACTGATTAATTGTTCTTAGCTAAATTAAATCTATGATAATTGTTAGTAGCTAAAATATTTATTTTTACCTACTAATTTGGGGAAAAATGGTTTGAAGAGAAGAAACCCTAAACTTTTAGGGTTTATGATTTGTTCTTGTGAATCCTAACTTTTAGGTTTGAATTATAACCTTGAATCTTTGTATTGTCTTGATAGTTTAGTTATAAATTAAAAATTTAGGATATGAATTGGAATTTTAGGATATGACTTGAAATTTAAGGATATGACTTGGAATTTTAGGATATGACTTGATTTTTAGAATATGACTTGGAATTTTAGCATATGGCTATAAATTTTAGTATATGACTAGAACTTTTAGGACATGAATTGAACTTTTAGGATATGAATTGGAATTTTTGTTTATGAATTGGAATTTTAGGATATGACTTGAAATTTAAGGATATGACTTGGAATTTTAGGATATGACTTGAAATTTAAGGATATGACTTGGAATTTTAGGATATGACTTGAATTTTTAGGATATGACTTGGAATGTTAAGATATGACTTTCAATTTTAGGATATGACTAGAACCTTTAGGATATGACTAGTACCTTTAGGATATGAATTGAACCTTTAAGATATGAATTGGAATTTTAGTTTATGAATTGGAATTTTAGGATATGACTTGGAATTTAAGGATATGACTTAAATTTTTAAGATATGACTTGGAATTTTAGGATATGACTAGAACCTTTAGGATATGACTAGAACCTTTAGGATATGACTAGAACCTTTAGGATATGAATTAGAATTTTAGTTTATGAATTGGAATTTTAGGATATGACTTGAAATTTAAGGATATGACTTGAAATTTTAGGATATGATTTGAATTTTTAAGATATGACTTGAAATTTTAGAATATGACTTTCAATTTTAGGATATGACTAGAACCTTTAGGATATGAATTGAACCTTTAGGATATGAATTGGAATTTTTGTTTATGAATTAGAATTTTAGTATATGACTTGAAATTTAAGGATATGACTTGGAATTTTAGGATATGACTTTCAATTTTAGGATATGACTAGAACCTTTAGGATATGACTAGAACCTTTAGGATATGAATTAAACCTTTAGGATATGAATTGAAATTTTTGTTTATGAATTGGAATTTTAGGATATGACTTGAAATTTAAGGATATGATTTGGAATTTTAGGATATGACTTGAATTTTTAGGATATGACTTAGAATTTTAGGATATGACTTTCAATTTTAGGATATGACTAGAACCTTTAGGATATGACTAGAATCTTTAGGATATGACTAGTACCTTTAGGATATGAATTGAACCTTTAGGATATGAATTGGAATTTTAGTTTATGAATTGGAATATTAGGATATGACTTGAAATTTAAGGATATGGCTTGGAATTTTAGGATATGACTTGAATTTTTAGGATATGACTTGGAATTTTAGGATATGACTTTAAATTTTAGGATATGACTAGAATCTTTAGGATATGACTAGAACCTTTAGGATATAAATTGAACCTTTAGGATATGAATTGGAATTTTTGTTTATGAATTAAAATTTTAGATTGTAAATTGAGTTATTTTGGATATGAGTTGAACCTTTAGGATATGAATTAAAATTTTGGTTTATGTATTGGAATTTTAGATTGCGGGAGGATTTTGTAGAAGGAGTTGATGGTAATATTTGAGATGCAATAGAACTTCCAGTAAGAATAACTAAGACACAGTACCTGGCAGAGTATGCCTTTAATTGTTCTTCTCATTAGCGACAATGATGATGAGAAGGCAAGAACATGTGTTTCAATAGTTATGGTGTAGGTAGGAGTTTAACATCTCCTAAGTAGATAAAATAAGATGTAATAGATGAATTATATCTTCAATTTACAAGAGGAAAAAGAGTTTAATTGGGAGTGACAAGGTTGATGGTGATGGAATATTTTCCGTCGGTCATGGCAGTTCCCATAAAACGAGGATCATAAGACTCTATGATGATAAAGATTATAGGAAGTTTTGTTCTCAACTTTCTTCCAAGTCTGATCCGTACAAGATTAATATGATATTGGTGATATATTTTTCGGATTCAGACAATGATTTGACTGACAAAAGTATGGAAAAGCTAATCAAAAGAATTAAAGCCTCGTCAATTTTAGAGGCTTGATAGGTGAGATTTTGATTCGAGAGTCAAAATAGAATTCTGAGAGTTTCCGTAACTTTGTTAGGTGATTTGGGATGTGTGTGAAAAATTTTAGGTCATTCAGACGTGGTTTGGTTGGGTTTTTGATCGAATGTGTATTTTGGAAGTTTTAGAAGAACTTAGGCTTGAATTTGATGTAATTTAATGTTTTTGGTGTTGTTTGAGGTGTTTTGATGATTGGAATAAGTTTGAATGAGGTTGTAGGATATGTTGGTATTTTTGGTTGAGGTCTCGGGGGGCCCGGGTGTGTTTCGGATGCCCAATGGGTCATTTTTGGAACTTTTTGAACTGCTGGTTGTTGGTATCTGGTTTCCTTCGTCACGAACGTGAGGGGAGTATCGCGAACGTGAAGAGGAAAAGTTATAGGCGGTGATTTTGACCTTCGCGAACGCGAATGGGTAGTCGCGAGCGCGAAGGAGTGGATCAAGGTGATACGCAAACGCGGGGGAGTAGTTGCGAACGCGTAGAAGGAAAATTGGGCCTGGGGTCATTTGGCCTACACGAGACTTGCTACGCGAACGTGAAGGGCCTGGAAATTGGCCTTCGCGAACGCGAGCCCTAGAACGCGAACACGAAGGGTCTAGGATATTGGCCTTCGCGAACGCGAGGTACTGTACGCGAACGCGAAGAAGAAAAGTTCTGGGCAGAATGTTAAGTTCTGAAAATGGGACTTCGTTCCCTTTTTCCATTTTTAGCGATTTGAAGCTCGGATAAGGCAATTTTTTGATAGATTCTTAGAGAGAACAACGGGGCAAGTGTTCTTAACAAAATTTTGGTTGTATAAGTTGAATCTATTACTAGTTTTGGCATTTAATCCATGAATTTGGATAGAAAAGGTTAGAAAACCCTCTTGGATAGAAACACGAATTTGAGGGTCGAAATGTTATAGGAATTGGATAATTTTGGTATGGTTAGACTCGTGGCGAGATGAGAAATCCGATGATGTTAATTTTTTAATTTTTTGAGAAGTGGGCACGGGGCTCGGGTTTTGCTAATTTCGAGATTTTTACTATTTTCGATTGTTTTCCATTGGGTATTGTCCCAATGGCATATTGTGATATATTCGCTCTGATGTTGGATAGATTCGACGCGTGTGGAGGCCGGTTTGAGGGGCAAAGGCATCGCGAGTTAAAGAAATAGCCTGTTCGAGGTGAATAATATTTTTAAATGACATCCTGAGGGTTTGAAACCCCGGATTTGCATACCATAGTGCTGTATTGAGGTGACTTACATGTCGGATAGCGAGCGTGGGGTAGAGCACCGTTGGGAATTGTGACTTAGTCTATCCCGACTGATGAAATTACTGCATATTTGACCGAAACTACTTGTTATCATCATAATTTGGGCTGATTGCCATATTTGGGCGTTGTGCTAATTATTTGAACCCTTCGGGGATTGTTGTTGATAATTCCTCACTGATTTAATTATATATTTGAACTCAGTCATGTATTTTCCACTGTTTTAAAAACTCAACCAAGTTATTATGCCTTAAACACTCGAAATGATATTTTCATAAATTATTTTGGGGCTGAGCATCATGCTTTATTGTTGCCCGAGTGGATTATATGATTATGTTGACTGAGTAAGGCCGAGGGCCTGTATTGTGAGGATACTTATGGATCGGGCTGCACGCCGCAATAGTATTATATTGATATTGAGGCCGAGAGCCTGGTTGATTACATTGATCTTGAGGTCGAGAGCCTGGTTGATTATATTGATATTGAGGCCGAGATCCTGGTTGATGCCACGAGATGACTTGATATTGAGCTTGGTCTGTATGAGCCCCTCCGGAGTCTGTACACACCCCCAGTGAGCGCCATCGATGATTAATAAATGAATGGCTCGGGCTACACGCCGCAGTGGGTACCAGAGTGTACCGTCATATACATTGCATTGCACTCATGCATTTGTTCTCATTTGTATTATCTATCATAATATTCTGCACTCTTATTTCATTGGCTTTTATGCTACTTCTTGCAATAATTACTTGATATCCTGGCGTTATCTGTTAGCGGAGTATTGTGCCCGAGGGGCTGACTTCTGTGCTTGTTTGCACTACTTGTTTTGCATTCATTTGCTTCTGTTGGAAAAAGACATTTTCAAAAGAGGTTTTAAACTGAGCCAAGATATTTCTAAAAATTTTACGGTTTCACTGTTTTTCTCAAAGGGTTTACACTGCTCCTATATAGCATGATGGCTTGCTTTACGTGATTTCTTACTGCTAAGTTGTTATATATCCTTATTACTCACTGAGTTGGAGTACTCACTTTACTCCCTGCACCTTGTGTGCAGATGCAGGTATTTATACACCCGGTAGTGGGTTTTGGTTGATTGGAGGCAGGGTTATCAGAGTTTTAGCAAGACGGCTGTCAGCATTTGCAGTACCGCTTTTCTCCCTTTTTGTTCATCAGTCCTGTTTTGTATATTTCAGACCTTATAGTTGTATTTATACTCTAATAGATGCTCATGAATAGTGACACCCCGATGTCGGGCTGAGTTGGGTTGGATTTCTGTATTTTTTTTATTTCTATACTTCCGCTATTTGGTATTAATAAACCATGTTGTACTATAATTGTGTTAAATAATTGCTTTAAAGGGATGAATTGGGTTGACTGGCTGGCCTTGTCTTCACGAAAGACGCCATCACGACCAGGTTCGGGATTTGGGTCGTGATAGCGAGCTTCCACTTTCCAGCACCATTGGTACTGACATATCCCTCATCATCCAAAACACTAACAGAGATCAAGTGAAAACGAACATCAGGTGCATGCTTTACATTATTTAAAACTAGTTTAGTTCTAATACTAGTTTCCAAACAAATCGTTCCAACACCAGCCACCCTAGATACTGTCTCATTACCCATACTCAAAGTTCCAAAGTCACCCTGAGTATAGGATAAGAAAAGTTCCTTCTTTGATGTCACATGAGATGCGGCACCACTATCCATAACCCAGCTTGACTCATCACAAGCAATATTTATCAGATCTGCATCAAGTACAGTAACAAGATCTTCTATAGTGACGGTGGCCACACAATTGACATCTTCTTTCTGTTCTTCCTTCTCTCTATTCTCCTTTTTCAAAATCCGGCAGAACTTTTTTGTATGCCCTTTCTTCCCGCAATGATAGCACTCAATATCTTTAAGTCTGCTTCTGGATTTGCTTCTATTATGTTCTCTATTTTGAGAACCCTGATTCTTGCTTCTCCCCCTAGTGTCAATCATTAAGACATCTGATGAGGAGGAACCTTGAGATTTTCTTCTCATCTCTTCATTTAAAAGGCTGCTTTTGGCAAGATCCATAGAGATCATACCATCTGGAGTAGAATTTGATAATGAAGTTCTAAGAATTTCCCAAGAATCTGGTAGGTAACCAAGTGGAAACAGCCCTTGAATTTCTTCATCAAATTTAATGTCCATAGCAGATAACTGGTTCATGATCCCCTAAAAATTATTAAGATGATCTGTCATCGCGGAACCATCACGATATTTTAAACCCAACATCTGCTTTATTAGAAACATCTTGTTGTTTTCAGTTTTCCAAGCATACAGACTTTCAAGGTGCTACCATAGGGTTCGAGCATGTGTCTCCGCAGAAATATAGTTCAAAATATTATCGTCAACCCACTGTCTAATAAAGCCACAAACGTGCCTGTGTAACAAATTCCACTCTTCATCTGATTTATTTTCAGGCTTTATAGTAACGAAGACAGGTTGATAAAAATTCTTGACATAGAGCAGATCTTCCATTTGCCCTTCCAAATAGCATAGTTTTTGCCATTCAAAGTAACCATTATACTAGTGTTGGCTTTCATTGTTTATCACAAATACAAATACTATTTATCGTGAGTAATTCTTTTCTGATGTGGAAGTTCAAACTGTGCTGTAATCACAGAGCATACTCAGATAAAATTTTGGCTCTGATACCACTTGTTGGGAATAAACCCCGTAAAAATAATATTCACGGCATTAGCGGTAAACGCGGAAACACTAAGTTATGATTAAATCAGCAAGAATAAAATTGCAGCAATAATGACACCAAGTTTTTACGTGGAAACCCTTCTGAATAAGGGGAAAAATCACATCCAAGAGGAGCAACTGATATCATTATAGCGAGGACTTTTACACTGTGTAATAATGAGTAAAAATACTCCTAAGACCACTACACCCTCAAAAGAAATAAACACTCTTTTACTTTTTACCTCACTACAATATCTCTCAAACTCTATTTTTCTTAACAAACTATTTTCTTATAGTTTATGGAATACCTTGCTCTCTCTATTTTCTCTCTTTGTTGGTGTATTACAAATGACTCAGAAGCTCTCTATTTATAGGCAGAGCCTCGCCTACTACACTTACATTTTTCTTCTGCAGCCTACCTTTTTTGACAATGCAGAAGAAAAAGTTGCTGCCAACTTTAAAAAAAAACCAACAAAGGAAGAAAAGTCTTCCTAAATTTATGGGATGGACCCCACAAGTATGACACATAAGTTAGTACATAGAGAGTGAGTAGTTGCTAGTCTAAACATTTGTCAGTATTCTTGTAGCTATTTGGAGTGTACTACCTAAAACTAATGCTTCATTTCTTGTAGTTAATGGTTCTTGAATATAAGTCGATCTGATTGTATTCCTTTTGCTTTTTTTTTAATAGACTTATGAAGGAAGTGGCCAAAGAGATTCTCCAAAAGCCTGTTAAGCTCTCTGATGTTGAAAGTGTGAACACTACTGTGTTAAAATACAAAACCAGAAAATTGTTAGAAGAATAAAAGAAACTAGAAAAACAGTAGAGATTAAAAGATATTCCGAGTCCACAATTTGCCTGTGCGTCCTTAAGGAATTTTAACCCCCTCACACGTTGCCAAGGTAATGGATTAAATCCTCCCAGGATAAAATGGAATAAACCTTCCTGCAACAGTGGCAATACAAACTGCAGGAT
>MU683690.1:29046-113630 GCA_026770625.1 Nicotiana glauca
GACTCAAGTAAGTAAGAAGAAGCATTGACTTTATTGATAGGAACTGCTATTACATTTAGCTTAAAAAGGCCCTCATTTAGGTAACCTTTTCCTATATACATATCATTCTTACTTAGTACAACACTATTAGAAACAAAAATAGATTTGAATCCATTCTTGACAAGAAATGATGTAGACACATGATTCTTGCGAATTTCTGGAACATGGAGAACTTGGTTTAGAGTCACCATTTTCCTGACGTCATCTTCAACGCAATCTTGCCAAGTCCTTCAATTTTGGCTGTAGATGAATTTCCCATGAAAATTGTCTCGTCGGGTCCTGCGGGGGCATAAGAAGAAAATAACTCCTTGTTAGCACAAACATGGTGGGTGGCTCCAGAATCTATCCAACATTCTTTAGGATTTCCTACCAAGTTGCATTCAGACAATATGGCACAGAAGTCCTCCATTTCGTCAGCATTTTCAAGCATGTTAGCTTGATTCCTTTTTTTTTCTTATCATTCTTTGGCGCATGACAATCCACGGCCTTATGCCCAGACTTTTCACAGTTGTGGCAATTACCCTTGAACTTCTTTTTGCTTGGGTAATTCTTTGGTCCAGAAGCCTTCTTTCTCTTCTTGTTTTGTGGCGCCTCCTCAACAATGTTAGCCCTTATTATTATCGAGTTCCCACGTGACTTCTTTTCAGCATTTTTGTTGTCTTCTTCTATCCTCAAACGCACAATCAAGTCTTCTAGTGTCATTTCCTTCCGTTTGTGTTTAAGATAGTTCTTAAAATCTTTCCACAACGGAGGTAATTTCTCAATGAAAACGGCAACTTGAAAGGCCTCATTTATGACCATACCTTCAATACCAAATTCATAATTAATAACAAGATAAATCTTATTAGTAAAATTATTGATTCGGGTCATACCTTCAGCAAGGAGGTCATGCATAATGACTTGTAATTCCTGGACTTGAGTTATGACCGACCTAGTGTCAATCATCTTGAAATCCAAGAACCTAGCAGCCACGAACTTTTTAAGTCCAACATCCTCAGTCTTGTACTTCTTCTCAAGCGCATCTCATAATTCTTTTGAAGTTTCCATGACGCTATAGACATGGTACAAGCCATCTTCCAAACAACTCAAAATGTAGTTTTTGCACAAGAAATCAGAATGTTTCCATGCTTCAGTTACAATAAGTCGTTCATCATCCGAAGTACTTTCTGCCAAGACCGGAGGATCCTCCTTGATGAAACGTTGCAAACTCAACGTAGTAAGATAGAAGAGCATCTTCATTTGCCAACGTTTGAAGTAAATACCGGAAAACTTTTCGGGTTTTTCTGCTGGTGCCATAGTATGAGCAGGAGTAGAACAGCTTGACGAGGCAGCATCACTCGTAACAGTAGCACCCGTCCCCGTAATATTTTCATTAGTTTGGTTTTCATTTGTCATGTTTCTGTAGAGTTGAAAGCAAAACAGAACTTTGTTAAATCAGTAAAGGTTTGATATCTTCAAATTGAATACAAAACCAAACAGACAACACGTAACAATGGTGAAGTTTTTATATACTTCAAACCCGTACGTTTATTATTCCGGCAAAGTTTTTATATACTTTAAACCGGACAGAATAATTATTGGAGTAGAAAGCACCAAGGCTTTAGTCTCCAACACAGTATAGAAAATAATTTAGTATATAATTCAACACGGAAATGTTAGTATTATAAAATTCCTTAAGCTTGTGAATGCTACTGTGTTAAAACATAAAACCAGAAAACTATTAGAAGAATAAAAGAAACTAGAAAAATAGTAGAGATTAAAAGATATTCCGAGTCCACAATTTGCTTGTGCGTCCTTAAGGAATTTTAATACCCTCACACGTTGTCAAGGTAATGGATTAAATCCTCCCAGGATAAAATGGAATAAACCTTCCTGCAATAGCGGCAATACAAACTGCAGGATACCAACGAACTTAAATAACGGAGCAAAATCACACTTACGAATTCGAGAGAGAGAGACTGCGAATTAGAATGCAGTATTTTCAGAAAGAAGGAAGTTCTGTACTATTTTTGGTGTGTTAAAAACAAATCCATGCCTCTAAATTTATAGGCAATTATTGGAAGAGGTGTGATGTCTGTTCTGGAAAAGTGCCAGTTCAGAAATTTTGCCGCCTGCCGCGGTCCTACCGCGGTTACGCTAGGATCGCGACCAAAGTGGATCTCTGAACGTGTAGAAGGGTTCTGGCGCGGTCCTACCGCGGTTACGCCAGGACCGCGGCTAGACTATATTTCTGAATCTTCAACAGTGAGCTGGCATTAAATTAATTATTAAATAATTAATTAAATAAATTTTGTCCAAAAAATAATCTTATCGATCGATCATTTGACAAATCCAAATCTAAAGCCAAAGCCGAGCTGAGCGAGCGACGACAACGGCGCGAGGATTCATTCTCTTCAACTCCTTTTAAGAGCTTTAAGAAGTTATTCTATATATACACACACAAATGTAGTTGTCCCTCACCAATGAGGGACAAAGTGCAAGACATAAGCTCAATTCTTTAAATTTTTATTTTTTCCTCCATTTTATTTCCCTCCATTTCCAATTCACACTTTTATACTTTAAAGACCAATGACTTGAAAGTCCAACAGAAAGCAACAACGATGAAGCAGATCAGTTAAGAGAAGAATGTTCTAGAAAGAAAGGAAAACTTCAAGACTATTTACTGTCAGCAAGATCATGGTGCGACCTGCCTTCAGAACTTTTAAGGGAAATATCAGACAACTTCAGAATTATTGATCTTCTTGGTTTTCGTGGATTCTGCACGAATTGGCGCTCTACTTCTTTCTCAGCTACTGTAGCCATAGAATCTGCTCCTGATACACACCCTTATTTTCGACTCTACAACGATGAAGATGAGGAATGCATACTCTTTAAAGAAGCTACTTGCCTTGCTTCGAGTCATGGTTGGTTACTGTTATCCCAAAAGGGTCTCATTTTCTTCTTCTGCCCTTTCTCTCACGCGAGAATTGACCTCCCCCCATTTCAAGAATCAAAAATTTCTACAGGTTCTGCTGTGTTTACCTCTTCTCCTTTGTCAGATGATTGAGTTACGACTCTCATTCTTCGGATATGTCATAAGTTTTTGGAACTACATGTGTTGGAACGTGGAGATAGCGCATGGGTGAAATATGAATGTGATCTTTTACTGAGATTTTTTAGTGGTGTTAAAGGTGCTACTTTTGCTGATGGGTATTTTCAAATTTTGGATGAGAATGACAAGATGATAACATTCGACTTGGGAAATAAGAGTTTTGAGTATTTCAAAATAGTAAAAGAACGTAGAGATCCAAATATTGAAAGCTCGCCTTTTAACTACAAGGAGAAATGTTTCAGTAAGAGTGATTTCAGGAAAAAGGATGAAACTTGGGAAAGATGTTGCTATTTCAATTTGTGCTGCCTCTTATGCTGGAAGTGGTGATTCTGTAAATTTTGTCAAGAATGAAAAGTTTAAGGCCATACTAGATTATGATGCTCAAGAATTGAAAAGAGTTTTGATTCAACCTAGATTCTTTCAACTCCCTCCAAATTACACCTGGTGATCTCTCTGAGATTTTGCTCTTTACATTAAAAATTTGCATTTTTTTATATTTTTGTTTCCTCTCACTCCAATTCATTTTTCTTCTAGGGGATAGCTTCAAGATCAAGATAAGTTGTTGGAATGTAGAGGATTGATAATCCTTTGGGATATTTTTCTTTTGGTTATTTAGTTATAATACATAAATTTTCATGCCTAAGCTGAGGTTGGACAAGATAATTTAATTTATACAATTGATTATTTTCTTTTCTTGCTCTTGGACGTGTTTAATTAATTGTAAGGAAGACCTCTAATAAAGTGCTCTATGTGAAAAAGGGATTTCCTAGTGTAACCTATCAACCAATGTTTTAGATTTAACCTAAATAGTCGTCCAATCAATTACTTAAACTAAAAATAACTGGTAAAAATATAATATATGTATAACGATTTGAAAAAATTAAACAATGAATCCGGACGATAATCTGGTAAAGATCCCTTCTCTTAAACATTAGACTATGCTAGCGTTTGACATTAGATTCCAAATTTGTTTTGAAAAATCTGATTTGGATGAATTTTGGTTTGAAGATGAAAATATGTTTGGACATACGCTTTCAAAACATATTTCCCAACTTTATTTTTGAAAAACATGTATATAATTCCCAAGTTTTGAAATTTTGGCTCAAAATTAACAATTGGGATGATTTTGGAATTTGGGATTTGGGATTTTGCCAAAATGTGGGCAAAATTTATGACCAAACATGAGTTTTGATAATAAATCCAAAATTTATTTTGACAAAACTTATGGCCAAACGGACCATATGTCTATGGGGATTCATATTGGTCACCAAGCTATAGTCTTTTCCAGAAATTAATTCTTGTAAAAATTAAAGTAGAGAAAGAGAGTTGCAAAAGGCTTGAGATCTCGGAATAATATAAAATATATATATGTATGTGTGTGATAAAAAGCATATGTAGACATGTATTTCAGAGCTTGCTCTCAACACAAAGCTCATGTTGAATTTTTTAATCTGCTGTTACTACAAAGGCATGAAAACGCATCACCTAAATTCAAGATAGCTTCTTCTGGCATAGCGAGAGGTCTCGAGTTCAATTCTCCGAATGCCCCGCCCTGTGTCTATAGTGTTGCTTTTGTCTCCCACAATTCAAATAGGGTCAAAGACAAAACCAGAGAATTAATTTTCATTTCTCATACTTTACTTTTTTTCTATTCTTTTGGTGGTCGGCAAGAACTTTTCTTAACAAAGTTTCTTTAAAGAACAACTATCCAAACACGTAATATTTTACATGAAACTTAAAATTAATAGTAATAGTGATTTCATTCAACCAATTTTAATGAGTAAAATGAGAAATGAATTGCTGTTATTCAGTCTCTTAATATGATTTTATGAAAATGACTTTATATTTTATTATCGATTTCTTTTACCACTTGAATATATTGCACTTCTACTCACTTTAAAACTTAAACAATTTATGAAATATGCATCGTTGAATCATTCCTATTCCCTATTACCGTGTTTTTTTGTTTTCAGCTTGTCCCTCTCAATCATTTTTAATCTTTAATTACTCTGGATAGCTCTGTAATTTTGGCTAATTTATTTTTAAAAAAATTTTCATAACCTTGTGAATGTGTTATAATGACTGTCTTTAAAAATTAAACAATTTATGAAATATGCATCACTGAATCATTCCTATTCCCTATTACTGTGTTGTTTTGTTTTCAGTTTGTCCCTCTCAATCTTTTTTAATCTTTACTCTCGATAGTTCTGTAATTTTGGCTAATTTATTTTTTTAGAAATATTCATAACCTTGTGAATGTGTTATAATGACTGTCCATTTGTTGAAAAAGATATAACATGAATTTAAATATAAGTTAGAATGAAATAGTGATAATAATGTTATTTTTATCAAGTAAGATTTAGAGCATCAGATATTTGTTTCTGTTTACCTCTATAATTTACATTCCATCAATTAGGTGAAAATTTACTTCTATAATTGCCATTCCATCAGAATTAGGATAAGCTGGGGGGGAAAAGAGAAACCTGGGGCATTCCCGGAATCGAACTCGGGTCCTCTCGCATCCAAAGCGAGAATCATACCACTAGAACAAAAGCCCTGTACGTTACATGCTGTGTCTGTATTAAATTTCAATGAAATTCTGATCTAGTTCATGGCCTATTAGAAGTAGAAGGCGCTCTGGTGAGATCTTCACGGACAGAAAAAGATTGCAGTCAATTTGATAATGATCGAGTGACATTGCTTCTTCGGCCCGAACCGAGAAATCCCTTAGATATGATGCAAAACGGCTCTTAAACTTCACCAAGCATGATTGTATTTTCTCCTCTTGTAAAATCATAACTGTTATACTTTCCCGTAAATGAATTATAGAGGTCAGATAAGTGTATAATTAAAAAGGAAGAAGATTTTGATCGAGTTGTTAATTTGTATCCTAAAGTATAACGTTCAACATTCATGAGTAACCTAATTTGTTTTTAAACGCTTATTATTGGACAACTTAGAACGAAAAGAAAATAGTGGGCGAGAAAGGGAACCTAAAGATAAAAAGACCCTTATACTCCTATATTTTTTCAATGTTTGTGGCAATATTTGTTTTTAGTTCATTCCAAAAAAATCACACTAAATATGTCATTCCAAAAAGAATCACACTAGAATGTGGCGTTAGCTCGAAGATGAAGTATGCATATGAATCAAACTAAAACTCAAACATAGGGTTTTCGGTGTTGTTAAAGGTGCTACTTTTCTCGATGTGTGTTTTTATTTTACGGATAACAAGAACGAGGGGTTGACATTCACATTTGAAGATAAAAGTACTGAGATTTACACAATAGTTAAAGAAAGTAAGGATCCAAGTATGGAATGCCTGTCCTTTAAGTACAAGGAGAAACGTTTTATGCGAGTTCATATTGGACGCCAAGATATAGATTTTTTGCGCGAATGATGGACACCATTTCTTAGAGAAAGTGGTGATGATTCATGATCAACTCTATGTTGGGTTTAAGCTTGGGTAGCTTAAAATAAAGGGTGAATCGAAAATGGAGAAAAAATGAAATATTTGATTTTCCCTCCTTGGCAAAGTGACATTGTCCCATATTGGAGGAAGAAAAGACTTTTGATGGGTATATGTACAATTTCTCTTTTTCTGGATCTTAAAGAGTTAATAAGAAGGCAAGCCTCGCGTCATCATAGTCGCTCGCTCATCTTCGGCTTCGGTCAAAAAGCATTTGCATACTCTACTGATGGCTCCGAATATAAGGCCCCGTAAAATTTTACCTAACAACCCTGAATTTCATGGTGCCAAGTTAGATTTATGTGGTTACAATAGTAGAAATTCAAACTTTTCGGAGTGAACAGCACGGTGGTGATTTGAAGAAAATTTTCGGAAGTTCAGGGCAATTGTGCGGCCAAATCTACAAAAGCAGATCTGATATGCGGAATGTGAATAGCCGTGGAGTGAAGCAGAAAATTTGAGTTGATTTTGGACCAAATGTGCAGTCCACTATGCAGTCGCATAATCACTATGCGGACCGTATAATCCATCAAGAAATCCCCATTAAAATTCTCGGAGGGGTGTTTTGCGGCGCATTATGCGACCGTAGAATAGGTTTGCGGATCGCAGATAGGTCGCAGACAGAAGTAGAAAAATTTCCAATCTGAGGGCCATTATGCGGGTCCCAGAAGCATTATGCGGTCGCATATGGGACCGCAGATCCGTATCGGGGCTCCAAATTTCTAAAATTTAAACTCGGTCCCATGTCATTAAAACATATGTTATGGTACATTTTGAGCATATTTTTTATGCTTTAGAGTGAGAGAAAGAGTCCTAGAGTGAGAGAGTGATCTCCATCTAATTATTCCTCAATTCTTGCATAAAATCTTGAAGATTGTCATGTAAAGTTCACGAAGTCTCTACCTTAAAGGTAAGAATTTATGCCCTAGCTCTTAATTTTGAAATTTCTACTAAATGGATAATTAGCAAGATGGTTCATGGGCTTGAGGGTTATTTTTTTGCATGCCTAGGTGGTGAAAGAATGCAAGAAGAATGTGAGCTAAAAATGGTAAAGGATAGGGCATGGGTTGATAGAATCTTCAAAAAGGTCTTAAAAACATAATGCACACCTAGTGGTTGATGTGCTTAAATGAGCTAGAGTATTGATCATCCTTCTAATTCTTGAATCAACTTGTGACATTCCTAAAATAGATTGAAGGTGCTAAGAGTTCCGGAATTTATTGTAGAACTTAAGGAAAGCTCTATTGAGGTATGTATGGCTAAAAATTCCTCTTCTTAGAATTTGAACACCCTTGGTGTCCATACAATTGGTGTAAGCTCCAAAATTGATTGATGTAGGAATTGTTATTCCAAATGTGCTTGTGTTGCAAGAATATATGTGCAATACGTATTTCAATGCTCCCATTATGCTATCTTGTCAATTGAGGATGTGTTAAAGATATGGAATACATGCTAAAATGTCTAGACTTCAAGTCGAGTTTGAATAAAGATTGTTATGCCAAAGTATGTTAAATCCTATATATACCTATGATCTGTAATTGCTCTCGTGTGTACTCAATATCTTGAATTGAAATGCTTATTTATTGAAAATGATAATAATAATGTGAAATGTGGGAAAGCACTTACATTATGAAATACGTCCAAGAGCCAATGTGTGATATAACAATTGTGGCCACTAGTGTCGATGATTGATATATGTGAAAGAAGTATGAAATGAGAGGATCGATAGAAAATGGTAATGTCTTGGATGAGACAGCCTAGTCGATCAGGCCGTGATCGGACGCCATGGCGCACACATGGTGGTACTGTGCTGGAAACTGAAATTGGAAATTAAAATTGGAAAATTGAAACTGTAATTGTGATTGTGGTGAATGTCTCCAATGAGACGATCTAATTGATCGGGTCATGATCGGAATCCATATAAAATTACGGTGGTATTTTGAATGATGAGGTATCGATACTAATGATGTACCAATTTAAAGCTATGGAAAATTCACTCGAAAGCTTATGTGATCCTTAATTTGGTGTTGTGGTGTTATTTAAAGCCTTTATTGAATTTATGATTACTTCCTTCTTGTATTATTATTCTTTCTAATGAGATGGTGTTTAGTTATACATACTAGTACTATTAGACAATACTAACGTCCCTTTTATCGGTGGTTTTATAGTAGACTGTGTTGATCGCAGCTAGTGGTGCATCATCATCATCTTCCCAGCAGACTTGGTGAGCCCCATTTCTTCCCGGGGCCATGTAGTACATCTTTTGTTTATATGTATACTACGTTTTGAGGTATAGTTGGGTCCTTGTTGCAGGCGTTGATGACTCTTTTTTGTATCTTTAGAGGCTCCGTAGATACTATGTGGGTTGTATATAGGTATTGGAAGGGTCGATGGATTATATTGTGTTTTGAACCCTTGTTCCTTCAAACTGTAAAGTGTATGTAATTTTTGAAAACTTACCAATGATGTAACAAATGAAACGATATGGAAATGTTTACAAAATCTTCCTGTTGGATAATTAATAATAACATGTTGATCATAATGAGTTGGGTAGAAAGTATCTAATAGGCTTGCTCAGTCAGGATCATTCGATTGAGCGACGATCGTGCCTCCCGAGGTTGGGGCATGACACCGAAAAAGAGCTTTCCATGGGAAATACTGCAACAACCAAGATTAAAGGTTATGAGAAGATATTCCTGAAGATGACTTCCGGCAAGGTTTTTGCGCTCAACAACGTTCTTCATATTCCTTCTATTAGAATAAATTTAGTTTCTACTTCTTTACTTGTTAAAAATGGATTCAAGTGTGTACTTGTATCAGACAAAGTTGTTGCAAGAAAGAACGAAATGTATGTTGAAAAGGGCTATCTCACAGAGGGCTTTTTCAAACTCAATGTAATGGTTGATGACAATATGAATAAAACTTCATTTTTTTCTAATTTTTTGGAGTCAAATAATTTATGGCATGTCAATTATAAAACCTTGCGGAAGTCAATTAATTTAGAAGTATTGCCCAAATTTAAGTGTAATAAATATAAATGCCAAGTATGTATTGAATCTAAGTTTGAAAACTATTCTTATAAGTTTGTTGAAAGGAATTCAAATTCTTTAAAATTATTTTAAACTGACATTTGTGATATGAAGTCCACACCTTCTCGGGGGGAGAAAAAGTATTTTATAACTTTTATTGACGATTTCACTCGATATTATTATGTTAATTTGCTTAATAATAAGGATGAAGCAATTGAAGCATTTAAGCAATACAGAATGAAGTGGAGAATCAATTGAATAAAGAGATCAAAATGATTAGAAATGATAGGGTGGAGAATATGAATCTCCGTTTGTATAAATATGTTTAGAATATGAAATTATCCATCATACTACCACCCCATACACACCTCAATCCAATGGAATTGCAAAAAGAAAAAATCGTACATTAAAGGAAATGATAAATTCTTTATTAATAAGTTCTGAATTGCTGTAGAGTTTGTGGGAGGGAATCTATCCTTACAGCTAACCAGGTACTCAACAGTGTACCCCATAGCAAAACATAATCTATTCCATATGAAAAATAGAAAGGAAAAAAATCTAACTTGAAATATTTTAAAGTGTGGGGCTGTCTAGAAAAGGTACAAGTTCTTTTACCCAAAAAGGTTAAAATTGGACCAAAAACTGTAGATTGTGCTTTTATTGGATATGCTACAAACACTAAAACATGTCGTTTTTGGTTCATAAATCTGGTAATCCCGAAATTCATGTTAATATGGTAATTTTATCAGATAATGTTGAATTTTTTGGAAGTATCTATCCGTATAAAATTGAATGCGAGTCATTAAGTGAAAGACATAAACGAACACGAGAAGAACGAAAGGAAAATACTCCACGTAAAGAAGATCCAAGGCGTAGCAAAAGTCAAAGAAAATCTACTTCCGTTGGACCAGATTTTGTGACATTCTTACTTGAGAATGAGCCTCGAACTTTTAAAGTAGCTATGTCATCTTCAGATTTTGCATTTTGGAAAGAGGCAGTCAATAGTGAGATTCAATCAATTTTGGCTAACCATATTTGGGAATTGGTTGATCTTCCTCCAGGAAATAAGCCGTTAGGTTCGAAATGGATCTTTAAACGGAAAATGAAAGCTGATGGCACTATTGACAAATATAAATTAAGACTTGTTGTCAAAGGATATAGACAAAAGAAAGGCCTTGATTACTTTGACACTTACTCGCCAGTAACGAGGATAGCATCTATTAAGGTGTCAGCGGCACTGGCGGTCATGTATGATCTTGAAATCCATCAAATGGATGTTAAAATAACTTTCTTTAATGGAGAATTGGAGGAAGAAATTTACATGGAACTACTTGAGGGTTTTGTGGTTTCGGGTAAGGAAAAGAAAGTGTGCAAACTTGTTAAGTCTCTTTATGGACTTAAATAAGCACCCAAAAAAATGGCATGCCAAATTTGACCAAACAATATTGGCAAGTGGATTTAAAATCAATGAGTGTAACAAATGTGTTTACATTGAAAACACTCTAGATCATGAAGTAATTGTTTGTTTGTATGTTGATGACATATTGATAGCGAGCAAAAATATGGCAGATATAAATGCTACTAAGCATATGTTGGCTAGTAAATTTGATATGAAAGACTTAGGAGTTGCTGATGTGATCTTAGGAACCATAATTCTCAAGACTTCACAGGGTCTAGTATTATCACAGTCTTACTACATTGAAAAAGTACTTGACAAGTTCAAGTATTTGGATTTTAACATTGCCAAGACTCTAATTGACGTGAGTTATGCACTTCAAAAGAATGAAGGAGAAAGTGACTCAAAACTGGACTATGCAAGAGTATTGAGAAGTTTGATGTATCATGAATTGTACGCGACCAGATATAGCATGTGGTATTAGCAGACTCAGTCGGTTTACAAGTAATCCCAATCAAATACATTGGGTGGCAATGAAACATGTTTTGGGGTATCTAAAACATACCCAAAATTATGCTCTACATTATAACAAAATATTCATCTGTGATCGAGGGATATAGTGATGCAAATTGGATCAACGGATCATCTGAAGTTAAATCCACGAGTGGCTATGTTTTCACAATTAGATATGGAGCAGTGTCTTGGAAATCATCAAAATAAATGTGCATTGCCCGTTCTACAATGGAATCTGAATTCATAGCTTTAGATAAGACCACTGAAGAAGCTGAATGGCTGAGGAATTTCTTGGAAGATATTCCATTTTGGCCCAAACCTTTGGCACTTATATGCATACATTGTGATAGTCAAGCAGCGATAGGTAGGGCAGGGAGCATAATGTATCACAAAAAATCTCGTCACATACGGCAGAGACACAATACCGTTAGACAAATACTCTCTAGTTGTGTTATCACAATTGACTATGTAAATGTCACGACCCTAAAACGGACCCGGTCGTGATGGCACTTATCGTGAAACTAGGCCAGCCGACACAAACCTAAAAACCAACCAGACATTTATAATAAGTCATTTAAAGTCATTAATTAGCTAAGATCCCATAAAATAAGTTAAAATAAATAGTGAGGAAACATAACACAGCCCGACATCGCGGTGTCACCAGTCATTAGCAACTAATAACTAGTCTAGGAATAGGAAAGGGAAACATAGTCTGAAAATAAAATACTAAGACAGTCTGAATAAGATAGGAAGGAGAAGTACTGGGCTGCGAATGCAAAACAACTACCTAGTCAACTCCGTAGACATGCTGGAAGACTTATCAGCACTTACTATCGCGTCCCGAGACTCCTGGATCTGCACACATGGTGCAGGGAGTAATGTGTACGCCAACTCAGTAAGTACTAAAACTAAAGGCAGTTGAGCAATAAGAAAATATGTAAACCATGTCATAACGCTATAGCAAAATAGTATAAGTCCAGAGCAACACAGTAGAGCAATAAAACTCGTAAAAAGAACTCAGTTCAGTAAAACCCTTTAGAAACATCTTTCAATAGTTTTAAACGAGTGATGAAAACAATGAGTAAAAGGATAGAAACGTAAACATCCCCTTGGGAAAAACAAGTACCATAAACCGCCCCTTGGGCATAATATCAACAGAACCAGCCCCTCGGGCTACCTCACAATCACCCGTAATAAGCCCCTCGGGCAACAACATGAAACAACAACCATGTTTATCGTGAAAAAGGTAATTATAATTAAATTTGATTTTGTAGTTCTAAAAATACGTGATCTATTTTTATGCTAGTTGTTAAGAAATGGATGCTGAGTAAGAGACTACAAAACGAGATAAGAGCTTGGAAACAAGATGATAACCGAACCAATAGGCTGACAAGCAGAGCCTCGAGCTTGCTTATTCGGGGTCTCGAGGTCGAGTCCTTTGTCTTGCCGTGGGCACTCGATGGAGGGACTAACAGTTATGATAAATTCAATGATGGCTCTTTATGATCAATGATAAGCAATAAATGAAGAACAATAAATAGAACACAATGAGTATAAGCAATAAATGGAAGTAAAGAGCTTAGGAGAATATGTTAGAGAGCAGATAGAATGTTCTTTTTATAGTAGTATTGAGCAACAGATCCCTTTAAAAGTGACAAGGATCTCCCTTATATAGGGTAGGGAATCCAAATATAGTACATGCGCATTTATTACAAAGAAACATAGCTGGTACATCTATTTACTAGTCTGGTACAGGCTAGTACTTGTCCTGTAGATACTGTTAGCTTCGGTAACGTGTCTTGGGAACTTCCCACTTATCCATGGTAGCCACTAACTCGCGCCGCTCCGAGGTCGAGGATAGGGGACCCCCGAGGTGGAACTTCGAACTGTACCTCAAGGCCTCTGGGGACGGGCCATGGAATGTCATAACGGTCACAAAATCGGGCTCATACAGATTGTCCTCACGTTTCTTAGAGTGAAAATGATAAGAAACGGTCTTGAATCCTTGCCTCTCCGATACTTCTATCACATCATCAGTTTACGCCTTGTCGAGCAGTTGACATAACAAGCAGGGTGTCCAAAGGTTGCATCCATACAACCCTCAATCCTTTGCAAATAGTTGCTGAGTGAGAGTTTTCTTGAACTCGGGCGGCCTTGAAAACTTGCTTTGAACTTAAAATGAAGATGGCCCCTGAGCTAAAGTAACTGAGAGAGCTCTTAAGTTGATCTGAAGGCGAAGATAGCTATAAGGCTTTATTAACAATTCTCGAGTGAAAATTGAATTTAAATCGGGTATCCCTTGGGCTTAAGAATCGGGTGGATGGCCCGTACTTCAAATAACAGAGGTTTTCGAGATTGGGCACTATCTCGAGGCTAGGTTTATGTGGCTTGCTCCTTAGAGCTCATAGTTATATTGATAGAGAGCTTTGAGATTGGTCACCATCTCGATGCTAGGTTGACATAGGGATCTTTGACCCCTCGAACATTGTAAGACAGTGGCATCCGTGTGGCACGGTCATGAAGTGATCGGGACGGTCCCGCAGGTATGCTTCCCTTTTCAGCTCAAAGCCTTCGCCCGAGTCTTCACCTACCTTTTCTTATTTTATCATAACAATGACTGCTTCATCTAAATCTATTCATCAAAGAGAGGGGAGTTCCGCCTCTGCTTCATGCCTGGTCGGTGGTACACCGCCGATATCTGGTGAGCTGACCTCGAGGCGCTCTATCTTGAGGAGGGACTTTTCGTTAGGAAAGGCCTCCCATTATTCAGGACCATTGGGAGCTCGCATCAAGGTTCATCTCATCAATAGGAGAGGAACACCTCGAGGCAAATATGAGAGACTGCAGATGGGGAAAAAAGGTGGTACTGCATGTACCTTCCCCGTATGAGAGCATCATATGTGGCTTATGTAGGGGTTTTTTTGAATGTGTACACGTACCCCTTTATATTGGGCCCCTTGATAGAGTCGTGCTCGAGTTTTGCAGAAGACATCGGGTTACCCTGGAATAGGTTCATCCATCGTTCCAGAGGATAGTATTGATGAGGAGGTTCTTCGTGGAGTGACCCGGTCTTGAGACATCTCATTAGATTGTACCGGCCCTTTCATTACCAAGGCCTAATTACTTTACAATGTCGATTTGCGAGGCCCTTTGTTGCTGACGATGAAGGAGATGGAGACCGAGGATGGATAAATTGATTTGTCCGAGTGCGGACTATCGATATTTTCCCCGTGGAATTCCTCCCATTTCCTGAGAAATGGAAATTCGCGCGTAAGTTTCACACTTGCATGCTTATTATTTTTGCTCATGGTGGAGGCGGGCTCTGTAAAGATGCTTTCCTTTTCTTTATTGCAATGATCCTATGGATGTCATATGAGGTCCCGGACCTAGCAAATTGGACTTGGAAGCCGACAGCTTGCTCAAACTATGATGGGCGTAAGTGGCGAGATATGTCGAAGGATAGATGGGACGCAAAACACCACGATATGTGACATGTGGTTTATTTTCTTAGAAAGTTACTTTCCTTTATGCGTATTAACTCCGTCACCGCGAGAAGTTTCTGAGGTAAGACTGTGTCCTCTCGGAGAGGAGGAAGGATCGTCGTCTTTAGGGTCGAGGAATAATAATGAACGGAAGGAATCCTCAAAGGATAAGGGTGCTCATAGCAAGGCAAGCCCTACTCGGAGGCTCAAAGAGGATGTATCGGCTGAGTCTGCAACATCCGAGGCTTCTAGCCTTGGGAGAAATTGTTCCTTTTTTCCCGCCATCTTCTTTTCCCGTCGAAGGTACTTCGAGGGATAAAGATTTACTGTCGCCCTCTTCTTCTTCCATTGAAGGTACTTCGAGGGATAAAGAACTTTTGCCACCTTCTTCGTTCCCCGCTGAAGCTGCTTCATGGGGAATTCGAGGCCATGGGCCGCCTAAATCAAGCGAGGTGTCGAGCGATCGTATTGCCATCGGGAGTGGTTCTACCGGGGCTGATGGGACCAGGCCAGTAGATGTGCACTCAAATTCTGAGGAGGCTCAGCAGCTTATGTTCTGTGGTGAGTTTTGGTCGGCTGTATTGGCCTTTCAGTTTTGCACTTTCATTTTCTAATTGAACTTCTTTTTCATACTTTGGTATGAGGCGAGTCGAATCCTGGACTACGAAAGCTACCTCGAGAGACAGGTAACCCTTGTTTCGAGGGGATGCATATTTTCTTCTTCTATCCCTAGAGACCAATAATTTGATATCTCAGTTGCAGAGAAAGTGGAGGACCAGGAACGCCATTGGAGGCGAAGTTGGTCAGGCCAAGCATGCGTGTAATGAGCTAAAGGCTCATATAGATCCCCAAGTTTCGGCCAAGAAAAATGATTTTGACCAGGGCTTCTGCCCTCGAGGTGCAACCTCTGAGTGCTTGTGGAAATAGCTTGGTCCAATCGGGAAGGATCACAAATCTCGAGTCTGACTTTTTGGATATGAAGGCCGAGGTTCGTGGATGCCCGGGCTGAAGCTGAAGATATTTGAGCTAGGGCCAATAAGTAAGTGACCAACTATTTAAAAGATGTCATCGAAGCTCGGGCTGAGCCGAGAGGGGCTCCAAATCGAGAGAACAGAAGCAATGGATATGCCCGACGTAGATTATGGGGGTAAATCCTCGAAGGTATTCGCGCTAGGGGCTTTGATCTCTTGGAAGAGATAGTGCAGGCCAAGGAAGATGAATACGATGCCAAATTCTTCGTATCTGATGCCGAAGGTAATGTAGAAGAGGCTGACAGAGCCGCAGTCCCGGAGGGTAATTTAAACTAGGATTTTTCCTTTTTGATTCTTTGTACAGTGTTCTTAGAGAACTTTGTAAATGTAGCTTTGCATTGTTTCGTACGTGCGTGTATGTAAAGAAACCTTTCGGTTCTCTCCTTTCATAAATTTTTATTTGCTTGCATATGTCTTTCTTTTACACGTTGTTTTGATGATTGGCCAGGTGAATTGGACTTCGACCAATGACCCTCAGGTGTATAATTCGACTTTGAGGCCCGTTAGGCTGGCCCGTAGGATTTTGCGTATTTGGTCGGCATGACCTCTGATCTAAGCTGGCGACAAGTGCTCTTACGCATTTAGGTCAGTATGACCTTTAGTTTGAGCTGGCGATAGTGGCTCTTTTGCTTTTTCCCTTAGGCATTTTTAGTTAGCTATTTCGGGTTCAGTCTCCGAGTAGGGTTTCGACTCGACCTAATTCGACCCTCAAGTTTTTGAATTTAAAGCTGGCTCGTAGGTTCTTATGCGTTGGGTCGGTACGACCTTTTAATATAAGCTGGCGTCAGTGGCTCTTACGCGTTAGGTCGATGCGACCTTTAATATAGGCTTTATTTTTCCCTCGTTAAGGACTTTTGAAGTTGTGTTTGCCTGACTCTTTGACGGTTTGGTAAAAACCTCGATTATGAGCCGTTATATGGTGATTATCGAGCACCTCAGGAGGTTTGGCTTGGCGACTGTGTATCTCGAAGCCTGCAGTTAGGATCTGACATGGTCAAAGCTTTTTTGCCTATATCGAGGGTAGCCTGTTTAACCGGTTCTTTTTGAAGTATATTCGAAGTAATTGAAGGCCTGTGATTTTATAGCGACGGTCGGGCATCCCCAAGTCGCGTTAATTTGGCTGGTACAGCCTTGTGACCGTAGTCATTATGTTTGGCCGGAGCTTTTCAGTCTCCGAATGAAGTATTTTAGGCATCTATATCGAGGTTATGCCTTTTTAGGCGTCTTAAAAGTTTGATATATAGCCTTAACTTTAAGATTGGGTTTATGCCTTTAGTAAGGTCTTACAAGCTTTACATGCCTTTGGGGTCTTACAGTTATTGTCACTTGGTACAAGTGTGGTTCATGCCTTGCTTGAGGACTTACAGATATTGGTGTTGCCTTTAAAAGGTCTTATATGGTTGATAATGCCACGTGGAGGTCTTACATTCTCTAGTATTGCCACATGGAGGACTTTCGGGCTTGAGTTCGCCCGCTTGGGGTCTTACGACCTTGAGTTCCTGATAGTTTGATGGAGTGATAATCCACGACAGTCCCCGAGACATCAGAATTTCTTTGGCTCTGGATCCATTCTTTGTAAATTTGATGTTGCCTCATTGGGGGATTTCGAATTTGAAGTTTTCGACCTAGAGGTCACATGGCCTTGAGTCTTTGGTGTCAGTTCCCGAGTATTCGAGGTGATGCCTTTTTGTAAGGTCTTATAAATGAGTTACTTGTACAAGTACGGTTCATGCCTGGCTTGAGGTCTTATAACACTTGGTAAAGCCTTGTGGAGGTCTTACATTTTCTTGATATTTCCTCATTGAGGGCCTTTGGGCTCGAGTTCGCCCGTATGGGGTCTTACAGCTTTAGGTTCTTGATACCTCGATGGGGTGACCATTGGCGACAATCCTCGAGATGTTGAGGGTTTTTGGCTATGGAGTGGTTCTTATAGGCTTGACGTTGCCTCATTGAAGGCTTGCAAATTTGAAGCTTCCGACTCGGGGGTCATATGGTTTTGAGTTTTTGACGCCATTCCCCAAGTGTACGGGACGTTTTAGCTCTGGAGCCATTTTTGTAAAAAAAAAAATACCAAACTTCTTTGAAACACGAAATGCATTAATGGAGGGGAAAGTATTCTTTGATTACTTGGTACAAGTATACATAGTTTTTACCGCTAAGGGTTTGATTGTTCTATGCAGACACGGTTCTTTTGACCGTTTGGCTCGATACATCATTTCCCTATTGAGACCCTCTTTGGTTTGATTTCTCCGGAGAGACGATCCCCTGGGGGGGATTACCCTCAATATTCGAGGTTGATTGAATAGGAATCTCGAATACTTGTTGAGTTCTCCTTAGGTAGCATATAGATGTTGCCATGTTAAAAAACCTTGTCGATTAAACCCTTCTTGGAATAAAATCCGATCGAAGGAAAAGAGTGCAACGTATGATTTGGGACCTTAAGGTCTTCGAGCCGGACAGCGCTTCAACTGTTTTGATTGGGTATCTGCACAAAAGTTAGTGTAAGATGTAAAAAAGGAAGATGGTTATACCTTAGTGGTGATGGCGTTTCAAGCCTCGATATGCCTTTAGGTGTTTGCTCCGAGGATGCAGCACGATCCTTTGCTTGTTTTAATCGGGTATAGCTGAGAATTGGTGTCTAATTGTTTACCTCATTGTTTGCTTTTCCTTTGGTTCCTCCGAGGTTGGAGGCATACGTGTGGGTGCCACATTGCGTACTGCGAACATCTCTCTCGCTTCATGCTCATCTTTCCTTTGATGACATGGAATTTGACATTTTGGGTTGTGCCGGCCACGTTCACCGGGAGGGTAATTTTCCTTTTCATTGTTTTACTCGCCATATTGAATCCGTTGAGGACTTGAGAGGCAGGAATAATCTGGTCGAGCAGTTCGAGCTGCTTCACAACCCTTGACCTGATAATATTGGCCAAGATACCTGGATCCACAAGTATACGTTTAATTCAAAATGTATTTACATGAAAGGAAATTACCAACGCATTGTCATGAGGCTGAGACAAGGTCCTGATGCCCTCTTGGCTGAACGTGAGAGCATCCTCGGGTATGTAACCTCGAGTTTAATTTTCCCTGGTGATGGATATTTTTGTTCTCTTGATAGTGGGTTCATGTGGGATGATCATGACATGTTGCGGCTCATTTATTTCATTCTTCATGCTCGCCTCTTTTTCCCGGAACTGATTTTTGCCCTGATTGCTAAGGATCTTTTAGAGGTGTCCTTTGCTGAGTAGATAGGCTACTTCTTCCTGGAATTTTCTACAATCTTCGATTCTATGACCGTGTGTGCCGTAAAATGCGCATACTAGGTTGGGTTTCCTCTGCGACAGACCTGGTAGTCGAGGCCTTGGCCACCTGGTGTTTTTGATTTTACCGATGGCAAATACGATGTTCGAAACACCAACGTTGCAGTATTATTCCGATGGGAAGGGTGCCTCCGTCGGCTCTACGTGCCTATTGAATTTGACTCTACTCACGAGTCCCCGAGGATTCTAACCTCGATCATTTTGGGGTATATTACTCCTTGAGGCGTTTATTCTATCTTTGGTGTATGGTTGGTATCTTTTCTTGTTCGGTTTCGGCTCCTTTTCCAGGAGCCTACGAGGAGATACTGAGCCTGAGGGGGCTCCTAGTTGGTCGTCCTTGACCCTGATCTTTGATTGGTATCGGTTGTGTATATCCGACCAGGTCACGACTGGATATTCAGCCAAACTCTACTTCAGCTGCTTCGAAACCACCGAGCCTCATTTGTTCAAACCTTGGGTGAAGGCCTGCATTGCTCAGTCGTCGGAGACTGGCGGTAGTTCCATTTATTCCATTTGAAAGCGAGATATGAACTCTCACAGCATCTCTATCTCTCTTTGCTTGATTTTGAAGATGTCTGATTTCCTTGTAGCTACCTTGATGGTACCGGTATGTTCCTTTATGAAAGAATCTTCTAGCATGGCAAATGAATCTATTAAATTCGGAGCAAGGTTTTGATACTACATTCGTGGCTCCTTTTAAGAGTGTTTCTCCAAAAATTTTAGCAGGACGGACTCGAGCTCATCGTCCTTTAGGTCGTTGCCCTTCACTACACAAGTGTAAGCAGTAACGTGCTTATTGGGTCCGAGGTTTCATTGTACTTCAGAAGGTCTAGCATTTTGAACTTCTTCGTAATGGGTTTTGGCGCCGCTTCCTGTGGGAACGACTTCTGTTTGAACTTCTTTGAATCCACACCTTTCAGGATCGGGGGTGCGCTTGGAATTTGGTCGACCATGGAATTGTAGGTCTCAACCTTTTTGTCGTTGGCTTCTATCTTCTCGCCTGACTTGATCCTCTTTGTGAGGTCCTTGAGCATCTTTACGATGGTAGGGTTGGCTGCCAGCCCGTTATTGCTCGATCTCTCTGGTACCTGCTCGGCTAAGGGAGCCGTACCCAGTGTTACCGTGCTGGGAGTTTCCTGGTGACTTTGCAGCTGAGCGATCGCCAGCTGTTATGCCTGTAACATTTCAAAAATAACGTGAAGGCTAACCTCTCATTCTTCCCTAGCTGGGTTTTTTTGAGCTTCTTGTTGGTCTCCTTGGTGCATTCTCCTATTGGTGTGGGAGCTTATATCAATATGTTGGGCATCGTGTGAGACCACGTCCATGGGAATTGGTTTTGGTGCATTCTCAGGGTTTCGTGGTGGTACACCAGCACCTGGGACATCAACACCATTTTCTCCATGATCTTCAAGATTGATGTTTTCACGTGCCTTTACTGAGTTAGGAATTTTGGCCTAAAATCAAAGATCTTGGACAAGAAAAAGTGTGAAAGATAACTTGCATTATATAGCAAACCAGCAAGAAAATAACCACTATTATTTTTAGCCCCACGGTGGGCGCCAAACTGTTTACCGTGAAAATGGTAATTACAATTAAATTTGATTTTGTGGTTCTAAAAATACGTAATCTATTTTTATGCTGGTTGTTAAGCAATGGATGTTGATTAAGAGATTAGAAAACGAGATATGAGCTTGGAAACAAGACGATAACCGAACCAATAGGCTGACAAGCAGGACCTCGAGCTTTCTTATTCAGGGCCTTGAGGTTGAGTCCTTTGTCTTGCCGTGGGCACTCGATGGACGGACTAACAGTTATGATAAATTCAATGATGTCTCTTTATGATTAATGATAAGTAATAAATAAAGAACAAATAAATAGAACACAATGAACGTAAGCAATAAATGGAAGTAAAGAGCTTAGGAGAATATGTTAGAGAAAAGAGAATGTTCTTTTTATTGTAGTATTGAGCAACAGATCCCTTTACAAAGTGACAAGGATCTCCCATATATAGGATAGGGAATCCTAATATAGTACATGTGCATTTATTACAAAGAGACATAGCTGGTATAGCTATTTACTAGTCTGGTACATGCTAGTACTTATCTTGTAGATATTGTCAGCTTCAGTTACGTGTCTTAGGAAATTTTCGCTTATCCATGGTAGCCACTGACTCGCGCCGCTCCGAGGTCAAGCATAGGCGACCCCCGGGTCGAACTTCGAACTGTACCTCGAGGCCTCTAGGGACAGGCTATGGAATGTCATAATGGTCACAAAATCAGGCTCTCCAATTATGGCCGTATACAAGCCCCTCGGGCAATATCACACCACACACACTGGGTACCCGCACTCACTGGGGGTGTACAGACTCCGGAGGGGCTCCTACAGCCCAAGTGCTAACACAAGCCATCTCGTGGCACAACAAATCAGGCCCCCAGCCTCTCATATATCACAAATCAGTACAACTTGCTGTGGCGCGCAGCCCGCTCCCATGATATCCTCACAACACAGGCCCTTGGCCTCACTCAGTCGGAACTCACTCAAGCCCCCCGGGCTAACTGTAAAATGGGTACTCGGCTCAAAATATCATTTATAAAATCAAAATGAGTAAATAAAATTCGAGTTATGAAATCATTGAAAGTATAGCATGACTGAGTGTAAATATCATCAAAATAATGAGGAAACAATAGTAAAAAGCCCATAAGGGTCCAAACAGTCGGTACAAGGCCCCAAACACAGCATTCAGCCCCAAACATAGTAATACTTTCCAAAATATAATAATATCAAACAATTTCCAATTAAATACGCGACTTAATAGTCGTACGGGATGGACCAAGTCACAATCCCAAATGGTGCACGACCCCACGCTCGTCATCTAGCATGTGCGTCACCTCAAAATAACATAACGATGTAAAATCCGGGGTTTCATACCCTCAGGACAACATGACAATCATTACTTACCTCAATCCGGTCCAAACTCTAGCTTGCGATGCTTTTGCCTCTCGAATGGCCTCAACTCGCCCCGAATCTCTCCAAACTCAGAACCATAACATTAAAATAGGCTAAAGGAACAAAGCCCACGCAAAAATAACCAAATTTACTCAAAAATTTCAAAATTGGCCAAACCCGACCCCCCGGGCCCACATCTCAAATTTTGATAAAAATCACATTACTAGAATCCTTATCCTCCCACGAGTCTATATATATCAAGAACATCAAAATTGGACCCCAAATGGTCCCTCAAATTCCCAGTTTACACACTCTCCCATATCACGCCCTAATTCCCCAAATTTAACCCTTATTTTCCATTAATTTCAAGCCTATTCAGTAAAATAATGCCATGGAATCGATTATTGATTTCAAAAATCTTACCTCCAAGTGTTTACCTTCAATTCCCTCTTCAATCCCTCTCAAAAAGCTTCAAACTCGGCCAACAATGGTGAGAAATGGCCTAAAATTCACAAAGATGGCTATTTAAACATTCTGCCTAGGGATTTAAATTCCTTAATCGCGATAGAGGAAATAGACTCGCGATCACAAAGAACAAATATTGAGTGACCTTATTTAACCCTATGCAATCGCGAAAATCTCTACGCGATCGCGAAGTACTGGCTTTGCAAACCCACACGATCGTAGCCGCTCCTACGCGATCGCATAGAACAACTTACTTACTCCTCGCCGGCTCCTTCCCTCCTGACCTTGCGTTCGCGAACATCAACTTCACAGCCAGTCGCGATCGTATCCTGAACTTTGTGTTCACGTAGAAAAAAACTCACCTCTGCCCAACTAGGCCTACACGATCGCGGACCCTTCTACGCGATCGAAGAACAAAAATGTCTGCAATAGAACTGAAGAAAATCTACAACTTTCGAAATAAGAATTTGATCCGTTTAACCACCCGAAACTCACCCGAGGCCCTCGTGACCTCAACCAAACATGCCAACACATCCCATAACATCATTCAAACTTGTTCCAACCTTCAGACCGCTCAAAACAACATCAAAACATCAAATCATCATCGGATTCAAGCCTAAGAAATTCCAAAACTTCCAATTTCCGCTTTCGATCAAAAAGTCTATTAAACATCGTTCGAATGACCTAAAATTTTGCACACACGTCTCAAATGACACAACGGACCTACTCCAACTTCCAAAATTCCATTTCAACCCCTATATCAAAATTTCCACTACCAACCAAAAAATGCCAAAATTCCAACTTCGCCAATACAAGCCTGAATCTACCCTGGTCCTTCAAAACACATTCTGTTCACGCTTCTAAGTCCCAAATTACATCACGAAGCTATCTAAATCATAAAACCTAAATTCTGAGATTGTTTACTCACAAGTCAACTTTCGATTGACTTTTCCAACGAAAGGGCTAAATTAATAGACTAAGTATCTCATTTGTCTACATAACCACTCCGAACCCAAACTAACCAACACGATGCGATGAAATACAGCTAAAAAACATATAAAGAAGCAGAAATAGGGGAAACAGAGCGGTAACTGATGAAACGACCAGCTGGGTCATTAAAGTAAAGTCAAGAGATAACGTGTCGGATCCACTTACAAGAGACCTATCTAGAGAGGTATTTGAAAGATCATCTATGGAATTGGGGTTAAGGCCTAGGAAAAGTCCTCATGACGGTAACTCTACCTAGCAGACATGAGATCCCAAGAGCTAGATTCAAATAGATCAAACAAAGTTATGAATGATGGTTCAACATTGTCAATAACTAACTCGTGATGAAGATAATGTTCAGAAATCAAGGTAAAGCATTAAGGCTTTTAGATGAGTCAATAAAGCTTAAAGTTTTTAATGGTATGCTAAGTCTGGAAAAATATGACCAGATAGTGTGTCTATAGGAATACATGTTTAGAAATTACCTATGTGAGTGTGAAGTGTAAGCCGCTTCAAGGGGAATGAAAGTAAAGGCCAATTCTCTAAGCACTCATAAAACCAGGCGGTGTTCATGGCTGAAACAAACACAACCGTGAGAACCATAGATGGTTAAGGGTTAATGGTGTGACATATGTTGTCTAGGTATGCAACAAAGCTCGGCGGTTCAAAGAAATAAAATCTACCGATTGATCGAGTATATTCGATATATGTTCACTATGAAAAGTTCAAAGGAAAACCTACTTATCCAGATGTAATTAATTCTTGCATGTAAATCACATACTCATCCGTGAATTCCTTTATCTTATATCCATTCTGTAATGACCCGTCCGGTAATTTCATGAGTTATAGCTCTATTTCCCCTATTTTTTCTTCCTTATGTGTTCCTCAACTGTATTTCATTGTATCGTGTTAGTTGGTACGGGTTCGAAGTGGTTTTGGAGTGAATTAAGATACTTAGTCTCTTTTAAAAGGGCTTAAGTTGGAAAAGACAACCGAATATTGACTTATGTGTAGATAATCTCGGATGTGAATTCTGATCGTTCACTTAGCTCCGTTAGGTGATTTTGGACTTGGGAGCACATCCGTAATGTGATTTGGAGGTCCGTGGTAGATTTAGGCTTGAATTGGCGAAATTGGAAAAACGGCGTTTCATGGTCGGCAATGGAAATTTTTGATATCGAGGCCGGAAATGAAATTATGGAAATTGGAGTAGGTTTGTAGTGTCATTTGTGATGTGTGCGCAAAATTTTAGGTCATTCGGACGAGGTTTGATAGGTTTTGGCATCGTTTGCGCAATTCGGAAGTTTAGAAGTTCTTAGGCTTGAATATGAGGGTGATTTGATGTTGTTTTGAGTGTGACAAAGGGTCGACTAAGTTTTAATGGTGATATGTGACTTGTTGGTATTTTTGGTTGAGGTTCTAAGGGCCTCGGGATGATTTCGGATGGTCAACTGAGGATTTGGAATTGAGTTGGTGTAGCTGAAGCTGCTGCTTTGGATGCTTCTACACCTGCGGATTGGGGACCACAAGTGCGAGGCCGCAAATGAGGTAGGGAAACTACAGATGAAAAAATTGGAGGCTAAAGGAAGAACCGCATATGCAAAAGTTGGGGTTTAAGGGAAGAACCGCAGATGCGGTAGGTTTGACGCATCTGCGGGCCCACAAGTACGGTTCCTGGGGCGCAGATGCGATCTTAGACTTTTAAGTGAAAACCACATGAGCGGTTGTTTGGACCGAAAAAGCAGTCTCATAGGTGTGAAAAAGGGGTTGCATGTGCAAAAATGCCTGGGCAGAAGGTATAAATTGGACCCTTCGCAAAATTTGAGTTATTTCCACCATTTTCATTCGGATTTTTGAGTTTTTTGGAGGGGTTTGAAGAGGGAATCAAGGGGATACTCGTTGAGGTAAGTTATTTGAGCTTAATATTTGTGATTATGGTAATTTTCAGTTGTCTAAGCATAAAATTGGTAGAAATTAGGGATGAAATTGAAGGGATTAGGGCTTGGAATTGGAGAGTTTAATTTGAAGATTTGAGGGACCATTTGATGTCGGATTTTGATGATTTTAGTATGTATAGACTCGTGAGTGAAAGGAGTTTCTAGTTGTTATTTTTGTCAGATTTTGAGACGTGGGCCCGGGGGCCGGGTTTGGGTGAATTTCGGGGGTTTATGTATAATTTGATAATTTTTCGTATGGAATTGGTTCATTGGTCTATATTGATTGCGTTGTATTGCTTTTGGTCAGACTCGGGATGTTTGGAGGCCGATTACAGAGGCAAGGGCATCGCGGAGTAGGGATTTAACTGGTTCGAAGTAAGTAATGATTGCAAATCTTGTCTTGAGGGTATGAAGCCCAGATTTCACATCGTTTCACTATTTTGAGGTAACGCACATGCTAGATGACGAGCGTGTGGGCGTGCACCATTGGGGATTGTGACTTGGTCCGTCCTGTAGCAACTATTAAGTTGCATGTTTGACTGAAATTTATATGATACTTATGTGTTTTTAGAAAGAATTTCTATCATTTGGGCTAAATGCCATATTTGGGCCTCGTGCCAAGCTATTTGGACCCTTAGGGGCCTTTTCTTATTATTTCCTCACTATTTTGACTTAATATATGTACTCAGTCATGCTGTGTTTTACTGATTTCATAACTTAGTCTTTATTACTCCGTTTTGATGCATAGAACGATATTTTGGGTTGAGCACCCTGTTTTACTGATAGCCCGAGTGACTTGAAAGGTTTCTAACTGAGTGAGGCCGAGGGCCTTTGTTGTGAGGATATTATGGGATCGAGTTGCGTGCCGCAGCATGTGGTTATTGATTTTTGATTATGAGAGGCCGATAGCCTGATTGATTTATGCCACGAGGTGTCTTGTTATAGCGTTTGGGCTGTAGGAGCCCTTCTGGAGTCTGCACACCCCTAGTAAGCGCGGGCCTTGAGTGAGTGATATGATGTTTTGCTCGATAGGCTGTTCTTGATTCATATTGTGCCCGAGAGGCTATTTACGAGTGACTGTGAGGTTGCCCGAGGGGCTGATTCTGAGTGATGTTATGCCCGCGGGGTGATTTATGATCGATATTGCTCGAAGGGCTGTAGACGGACTATGTTTTGCCCGAAGGGCTGTTTACGATTTTCATCACTTTAACTCTAAATTGCATTGAGTCTCTGTTGAAACTGTTGAAAAGCATCTTCAAATGATTTTTACAAAAAAAAATTGGATTTAAACGAGATGATTTGATTCGTATATTGATTTGAAGGCATGTTGTACTTACTGAAATTTTTGATGTGGATTTTATGTGTTTCCTACTACTCAGTATTTATTTACCTTTATTACTTACTGAGTTGGCGTACTCACATTACTCCATGCATCTTGTGTGCAGATCCAGGGGTTGCTGGACGTGCTAGCGAGTGTTGATTTTCATCCGCCGTAGATATTTTAGAGTTGGCAAGGTATTTACTCATGACTTAGTGACCCGAGGTCGGGCTTTTATTTCCCCATTTTGGTTTTCAATTTACCTCTTTTATGGAAATTGCAGTATGAGAAAGGTTATTATTTGAATTTTAATGAAATGTTGAATTATTTTTGAAATGGGTCGGCTGGTCTAGTTCCATGATAGGCGCCATCACGGTCGAGTTGGTTTTGGGGTTGTGATAAGTTGGTATTAGAGTCTATGTTACATAGGTCTCACGGGTCATGAGCGGGTCAGATTGGTATGGAGACGTCTGTACTTATCTTTGAAAGGCTAAAGAACCTTTAGGAAAACTTCATTTTTTTGAATTTTTGTCATGCAAATCTGTTTATTCTGGTAACTAAACTTCTGTTATTCTATTCTCTCACAGATGGTGAAGACACGTGCTATCGGTCAGGACGGACGACCACCAGTATCACCAGTTGGGGCGGCGAGAGGCCAAGGTCGGGGTCGAGGATGTGGTAGGGGCATAGGTGTATCCCGCACAGCAGCTAGGGCAGCACCTACAGATCCACTAGCTGCCCCAATACATGATCATGTCCCAGTTGTAGACACTCCATTAGGGCCAGCTCAAGCACCAGTTGTGCCTATTGTTATTCTTAGTCTTCATAAGACCTTAAGTCAGATCTTGATCGTGTGCACCAGTCTTGCTCAGATGATCGCAGTTTCTACTACAGAAACTACTTCCCAGTCTGAGAGAGGCACTCACACTCCCCCCGCCCGTACACTCGAGCAGGTTGTCCGGGGGCTGTAAACACCGAAGGCACCACCAACCCAGCCGGTTGCACACGCTTAGGATTATATGGTACCAGTTGTGCCTGATGACGTGCAACGTAGGTTGGAGAGGTTTGGTAGACTACAGCCTCCGACTTTTAGTGGTATAGAGGGTGAGGATGCCCAGGGTTTCTTGGACAAGTGTTAGAGGATTCTTCGTACAGTGGGTATTCTGGAGACTAGTGGGGTCTCATTCACTAATTTTTAGTTTTTTGGAGCTGCCTTTACTTGGTGGGAGGCTTATGAGAGACGTAGGCCTGTTGGTGCAGCGCCCCTTACCTGGCAACAGTTCTCCGTTCTCTTTTTGGAGAAGTATGTGCCTCAGTCTCGCAGAGAGGAGCTGCGCAGACAGTTCGAGCAGTTACATCAGGATTATATGACTATGACGCAGTACGAGATGAGTTCTCTGAGTTAGCCCGTCATGCTATTTGGTTGGTTCCCACAGACAGGGAGAGGATAAGGAGGTTTGTGGATGGCCTTTCGTATCAGTTACGGATTCTTATGACTAGAGAGAGGGTATTTGGTGCTTCTTTTGAGGAGGTTTTTGACATTGCTCAAGACATATAGTCGATTCACTATCAGGAGCGAGTGGATAGAGAGGACAAGAGGCCTCGTGGATCGGGTAGTTTTGAGGGTGCTCCCCATGGGGGTCAGTTTTAGCACGGTAGAGGCCGTCCATTCAGACATGCTCTGTCAGCTCGCCGAGTTCACCGTGGGGCATCATCAGGCCATGGTTCTTATAGTTCTCATCAAGTCCATTCATTACTTTGTTCTCTCCCAACTCAGAGTTTGTCCCGTTCTCCATCAGTTTAGGGCTCTTCCATGCTAGGTTCTTCTATTAGTCATCACGGTGGTAGGGGTTACCTTCAGTCCCCGTCACCAGCAACATGGGGTTGTTATGAGTGTGGAGAGTTGGGTCACATGTGGAGGCAGTGTCCTTATTGCCATGGGGGTCCTCCTCAGTAGAGAAGTCAACCATCGACTTCAGCACTGGTTACCTCACCACTCCCCAGTCAGCTAGGGGTCACCCTAGAGGGGGAGGTCGATCAGGTGGTGGTCAGGACTGTTTCTATGCACTCCCACCTAGATCAGATGCTATTTCTTCAGATGTTGTGATCACAGATATTGTCTCAGTTTGCCACAAGGATGCCTCTGTATTATTTGATCATGGTTTAACTTTTTCATATGTGTCATCATATTTTGCTCATTATTTGGATACATTCCGCGAGTGTCTTATTTCATTTGTTCGTGTATCTATTCAGATAGGCAATACTGTTGTTGTAGACCGCGTATATCGATTGTGTGTGGTCACTATTGGGGGTTTGGAGACCCGAGTGGACCTTTTGTTACTTAGTATGGTCGATTTTGATGTGATATTGGGCATGGATTGGTTATCTCCGTGTCGTGCTATTTTGGACTGTCATGCTAAGACAGGGACGTTATATATGCTGGGAGTGCCACAAATTGAGTGGCGAGGTTCGACGAATTATGTTCCCGATAGGGTTATTTCATTATTGAAAGCCCAACAGATGGTTGGGAAGGGTTGTCTTTCTTATTTGGCCTTTGTGCGGGATGTCAGTGCAGAGACTCCTTCAATTGATTTAGTTCCTGTAGTGAGGGATTTTCTGGATGTGTTTCCTGCAAACCTGTCGAGCATGCCGCCGGATAGGGATATTGACTTCGGTATCAAGAACATGCATCCTTTTCCTCGTATTGATGATTTATTTGACCAGCTTCAGGGAGTGAAAGTGTTCTCCAAGATTGATCTCAGTTCAGGGTATCACCAATTGAAGATTAGGGAATCGGACATTCTTAAGACAACTTTCAGGATCCGATATGGCCATTATGAGTTCCTTGTGATGTATTTTGGGCTGACCAATGCCCCAACACCGTTCATGCATTTGATGAACAGCATGTTTCAGCCTTATTTCTACTCATTTGTTATTGTATTTATTGATGATATTCTGGTGTACTCGCGTAGTCAGGAGGAGCACGCTAAGCATTTGAGAGTAGTATTGCAGCGGTTAAGGGAGGAGAAGCTTTATGCAAAGTTCTCCAAGTGTGAGTTTTGGCTCGATTCAGTTGCGTTCTTGGGGCACGTGGTATCCAATGAGGGTATTCAGGTTGATCCGAAGAAGATAGAGGCAGTTTAGAGTTGGCCCAGATCGTCTTCAGCCATAGAGATTCGTAGCTTTCTTGGGTTGGCGGGTTATTACCGTCGATTCGTTCAGGGATTTTCATCTATTGCATCACCCTTGACTAAATTAACTCAAAAGGGTACTCCTTTCAGGTGGTCGGATAAGTGTGAGGCGAGCTTTCAGAAGCTTAAGATTGCCTTGACCACATCTCCAATATTAGTTTTGCCATCAGCTTCAGGTTCTTATACAGTATATTATGATTCTTCTCGGGTCGGAATTGTGTGTATGTTAATGTAAGGAGGTAGAGTGATTGCTTATGCTTCTCGTCAGTTGAAGCCCCATAAGAATAACTACCATGTTCATGATTTGGAGTTGGCTTCCATTGTTCACGCATTGAAGATTTGGAGGCATTATCTCTATGGTGTGCCTTGTGAGGTGTTCACTGATCATCGTAGCCTCCAGCACTTGTTCAAACAGAAGGATCTCAACTTGAGGTAGCAGAGATGGTTGGAGCTACTAAAGAACTATGATATTACTATCTTGTACCATCCGGGAAAGGCCAATGTAGTGGTTGATGCCTTGAGTAGGAAGGCAGTGAGTATGGTCAGTTTGGCATATATTCTTGTTGGGGAGAAACCTCCTGCAATTGATGTTCAGGCCTTAGCCAATCAGTTTGTAAGATTGGATATTTCGCAACCCAATTGGATCTTAGGTTGTGTGGTTTCTCGGTCTTCCTTATTTGATTTTATCAGAGAGTGCCAGTGTGATAATCCTCATTTGCTTATCCTCAAGGATAGAGTTCAGCACGGCGATGCCAGAGATGCGACTATTGGTGATGACGGGGTGTTGAGGATGAAAGGATGGATATGCGTGCCCAATGGCTTGGGGAGTTGATTCTTGAGGAGGCCTATAGCTCGCAGTATTCCATCTATCCAGGTGCCGCGAATATGTACCAAGATTTGAGATAACACTATTGGTGGAGGAGAATGAAGAAAGATATAGTGGGGTTTGTTGTTTGGTGTCTCAATTTTCAGCAGGTGAAATATAAGCATTAGAGACTGGGTAGCTTGCTTCACCAGATGGATATTCCAGAGTGGAAGTGGAAGCGGATCACCATGGATTTTGTAGTTGGACTCCCACAGACTTTGAGGAAGTTCGATGCTATTTGGGTGATTGTGGATCGGCTGACCAAGTCTGCGCACTTCATTTCTATGTGTACTGTCTATTCTTTAGAGCGATTAGTTGAGATTTACATCCGAGAGATTGTTTGCCTGCATGGTGTCCATGTTTCTATCATTTAAGATATAGGTACTCAGTTTACATCGCAGTTTTGGAAGGCCGTACAGCGAGAGTTGGGTACTCAGGTTGAGTTGAGCACAACTTTTTACCCTCCGGACGGGCAGTCCGAGTGCACTATTCAGATATTGGAGGACATGTTGCGCGCTTGTGTCATTGATTTTGGGGGTTCATGGGACCAATTTCTACCGCTTTTAGAGTTTGCATATAATAACAGTTATCAATCGAGTATTCAAATGGCTCCATATGAGGCTTTATACGGAAGGCGATGTAGATCTCCAGTGGGTTAGTTTGAGCCGGGAGAGGCTAGGCTTTTGGGTACAGACTTGGTACATGATGCTTTGGACAAGGTGAAAGTGATTTAGGAGCGGCTTTGTACAGCAGTCGAGACAAAAGAGTTATGCTGACAGGAAGGTTCGCGATGTATCTTATATGGTTGGGGAGAAGGTTCTACTGAAGGTTTCACCCATTAAGGGTGTTATGAGATTTGGGAAGAAGGTAAAATTGAGCCCTCGGTTCATTGGGTCTTTTGAGGTGCTTCAGAGGATTAGGGATTTAGCTTATTAGCTTGCTTTGACACCTAGATTGTCGGGTGTGTATCCGGTATTTCATGTTTCTCTGCTCCAGAAGTATGTCGGCGATCCGTCTCATGTTTTGGATTTTAGTACGATTCAGTTAGATGGTGATTTGACTTGTGATGTGGAGCCAGTGGCTATTTGGAGTGGCAGATCCTAAAATTGAGATCAAAGGATATAGCTTTAGTAAAAGTGCAGTGGAGAGTCGGCCCGTGGAGGAGGCTACTTGGGAGACTGAGCGAGAGATACAAAGCATATATCCACACCTGCTTGAGGCTTCAAGTATGTTTCTTGACTCGTTCAAGGATGAACATTTGTTTAAGAGGGGGAGGATGTTATGACATGGCCTGTCATTTCATGAATTATAGCCCCGTTTCCCCTATTTCTACTTCCTTATGTGTTCCTCGGCTATATTTTATCGTATCATTTTAGTTGGTTCGGGTTCGAAGTGATTTTGGAGTGAATTGAGACACTTAGTCTCTTTTGAGAAGGCTTAAGTTGGAAAACTCAACCAGATGTTGACTTATGTGTAGATGATCTTGGATGTGAATTCTGATGGTTCGGTTAGCTCTTTTAGGTGATTTTGGACTTGGGAGCGCATCCGGAATGTGATTTGGAGCTCCGTGGTAGATTTAGGCTTGAATTGGCAAAATTGAAAATTTGGCATTTCTCGATCGGTAGTGGAAATATTTTATATCGGGGTTGAAATGAAATTCTGGAAACTGAAGTAGGTTTGTAGTGTCATTTTGTGAAGTGTGTGCAAATTTTAGGTCATTCGGACGAGGTTTGATGGGTTTCGGCATCGTTTGCGGAATTCAGAAGTTTAGAAGTTCTTAGTCTTGAATCCGATGGTGATTTGCTATTTGATGTTGTTTTGAGTATTCCGAAGGGTCGACTAAGATTGAATGGTGATATGTGACTTGTTGGTATTTTTTTTAGGTCCCAAGGGCCTCGAGATGATTTCGAATGGTCAACGGAGGATTTGAAATTGAGTTGGTGCAGCTGAAGTTGTTGCTTCTGATGTTTCCTCACCTACGGATTGGGGACCGCAGGTGTGAGGCGGCAGATGCGGTAGGGAAGCCGTAGATACGAAAATTGGGGGCTAAGGGAAGAACCATTGATGCAGTAGGTTTGATGCAGGTGTGGTTCCTGGGGCGTAGATGCGGTCTTGGACTTTTAAGTGAAAACTGCATGTGCGGTTGTTTGGACCGCAGAAGCGGTTGTGCGGGTGCAAGAAAGGGGCCATAGGTAAGGAAATGCCTGTGCAGAAGGTATAAATTGGATCCTTCATGAAATTTTAGTTATTTCCACCATTTTTATTCTGAATTTTTAGGTTTTGGGAGGGTTTTGAATAGGGAATCAAGGGGATACTCATTGAGGTAAGTTATTTGAGCTCAATACTTGTGATTATGGTAATTTTCAATTGTCTCGCCATAAAATTGGTAGAAATAAGGGATGAAATTGAAGAGATTAGGGCTTGAAATTGGAGAGTTTAATTTGAAGATTTGAGGGACCATTTGATGTCGGATTTTGATGATTTTGGTATGTATAGACTCGTGAGTGAAACGAGTTTTTAGTTTTGTGATTTTTGTCGGATTTTGAGACGTGGGCCCGGAGGACGGGTTTGGGTGAATTTCGGGTTTTTGGTATAATTTGATAATTTTTTGTATGGAATTGGTTCATTGGTCTATATTGATTGCATTGTATTGCTTTTGGCTAGACTCGGGACGTTTGGAGGCTGATTCCAGAGGCAAGGGCATTGCGGAGTAGGGATTTGACCGGTTCAAAGTAAGTCATGATTGTAAATCTTGTCCTGAGGATGTGAAGCCCCGGATTTCACATCGTTTCACTAGTTTAAGGTGATGCACATGCTAGATGACGAGTGTGTAGGCGTGTACCGTTGGGGATTGTGACTTGGTTCGTCCCGTAGCAGCTGTTAAGTTGCATGTTTGACTGAAAATTATATGATACTTATGTGTTGTAGAAAGAATTTCTATAATTTGGGCTGAATGATATATTTGGGCCTCGTGCCAAGCTGTTTGGTCCCTTAGGGGCCTTTTCTTTTTGTTTCCTCACTGTTTTGACTTAAGATCTATACTTAGTCATGCTATATTTTACTGATTTCATAACTCAGTCTTTATTACTCCAATTTGATGCATAAAATGATATTTTGGGCTAAGCACCCTGTTTTACTGATAGCTCGAGTGGCTTGAGAGGTTTCTGACTCAGTGAGGCCAAGGGCCTATGTTGTGAGGATATTATGCGATCGGGTTGCGCGCCTCAGCATGTGGTTACTGATATGTGATTATGAGAGGCCGAAGGCCTAATTGATTTACGCCACAAGGTGTCTTGTTATAGCGCTTGGGTTGTATGAGCCCCTACGGAGTCTGCACACCCCCAGTGAGCGCGGGTACCCTGAGTGAATGATATGATGTTTTGCCCAAGAGGTTGTTCTTGATTCATGTTGTGCCCGAGGGGCTGTTTACGAGTGATTGTGAGGTTGCCCGAGGGGCTGATTCTTAGTGATGTTATGCCCGAGGGGCAATTTATGATCCATGTTGCCCGATGGGCTGTATACGAACTATGTTTTTCCCAGGGGCTATTTACGATTTTCATCACTTTTACTCTAAATTGCATTTAGTCTCTGTTGAAACTATTGAAAAGCATCTTCAAACAATTTATACCAAAAAAACTGGATTTTAAATGAGATGATTTGACTCGTATACTGATTTGAAGGCAAGTTGTACTTACTAAAATTTTTGATGTGGATTTTATGTGTTTCCTACTGCTTAGACTTTATTTACTTTTATTACTTACTGAGTTGGCGTACTCACATTACTCCCTGCACCTTGTGTGCAAATCCAGAGGTTGCTGGACGTGCTACCGAGCGCTGATTTTCATCCGCTGAGGATATTTTAGAGTTGGCAAGGTAGCTGCATGGCGATCGCAGCCTTGCTCCTCCCTCCTATCTCCCTATATATATTAGTAGTTGTTTTCAAGACTATTTTAGTCTTGTTATACTTCAGACGTGATTTAGTGACACCCGAGGTCGGGCTTTTATTTTCGCATTTTGGTTTTGAATTTATCTCTTTTAATGAAACGTCGAATTATTTTGGAAATGTGTCGGCTGTCCTAGTTCCATGATAGGCACTATCACGACCGGGTTGGTTTTGGGGTCGTGACACACTCCCCATTCATGTAGGGGATTGTTGGGTTTAAGCTTGGGTAGCTTAAAATAAACGTTGACTGATAAATGGAGGGAAAATGAAGTATTTAAATTTCCCTCCTTGGCAAAAGGATATTATCCCATATTGGAGGAAGAAAAGACTTTTGATGGGTATATATATACAATTGATCTTCTTCTAGCTCTTAAAGAGTTCAGAAGAAGGCAAGCCTCGTGTCGTCGTCGTCGTCGTCGTCGTCGTCGTCGTCGCTCGCTCGGTTCGGCTGCGACTTTGGCTTCAAATTTGAATTTGGATTTGGTCAAAGATTGATTGATTGATTAATCTTTTTGGATAAAATTTCTTTGATTATTTAATAAAATATTAATTAAATTAGCCAAATATCCAACCCGAACTGGATCCATGCGCGACCCGATTCACTTTCTTCCCAAAATTTTATTTAGATTTTTCTCCCGTTTTGAAGTGAATGTTCTGAAGAGTTGTGAACTTACAAAATCAGTATTTCATTGGCTATAAATTCGTTTGATTCCTTAGACTCTTCCTTACGAATTTTCTGAACTTCAAGACTTATTCTTCTTCTGCACAAATCTATTCCAGTGTGATTTGCTACCATTGAGTGTTCACTGTCACCGTAATTTTTGGTACCTGTACATCGTTGAGTTAAATCGTTCTATCCTGGGAGGATAATATTCCAACACCTCGGGTACTTGAGGAGAATAATTTTCTTAAGGACACACTGTGCATTCAGTTAACTCGATTTATTTCGAAATTATTTTCAGATATTATTTCGACATTCTGTTGCTACTAACTTTCTGTTTCTGTTTCTATTTCAGAAAATTAACCGTTTTATTATTTATTATAGTAATACAAATTGATAACACTCTCATCATCTTCAAGGTGTTTGAAAACTTTTAACCATTAGAAGAAAAAAAAGGACACCACATTTATATAGCGAAGAAGTGAACAACCTTAAGAAGTGAAGGAGTCATTTCCAATTTAATCGATCTGTTATATAATTGACGCCTGTAAAGATTAGAGGAGTAAAACAAAAGAGAAGCTGCAAAAGATTTGAGAAAACAGAACAATAGATATACATCTTAGAATTCACTCTCTCAACCCATAGCACTTAATTTTGAATCTCCGTTGCAAAGAATGGAGTTGGAACGTCAGTATTGATGGATTATATATCACAACGGAAGTAATTCTAATATCATATTCACATGTAAATTAAACAATTAGCATAAATGGAGATTATACGAGTTACTACTTGAAACGTGAACAAAGTAGATCAATTTTGCTCTCCAATTCCAGAGTAGCAAGACCATGACCTCCAGAAAATGTTCCACAGTCTTCTACTGTATTACTCAAATAATATCCAGAAAGAAAGAATTTCGGGTGTGAAATTCCAAGGAAAAAACGAACCCTTATTCCATGTGTTGGATACAAAATACACTGACCGGGTTTACATACGAAAACTTATAACTTTTCATAAAGGAGTTTCAACAATCTCAAAGTTGAGACATAGATTCTGTCAACTAATTATTATTTCGCCAATGTATATTATTATTGTCCAATTTACCAGACTTATTAACCCAGGAAAGAATCTCGTCCTTCAATAATCAAAACAATAAATGACACATACAACTAATAATAATTATAGCAAGATTAAAAGTATACATTTAACGGACTGGAGAAATATTTTATTAAGTCAATATAAAATACTTATTTATACTTGATCCGTTCAATACATACAAAATGTACTAGCACAACAAGTCGGAATTAAATCATTTTCATAATCAAGATAAATTATATTTAATCTTGCGCTACAACCGTTCCGACTGTTTGTCCAATTCAATCATTATATTGTGAACATGAACTTTATGACTTATAAGACCGATGATTTAATCTTCTGTGTATAAGCTAAATTCTATTCACTAAATTATCTACTATATAAGCAAACACACAAATAAATACATGATCTGTTTAAAATAAATTTTTATTGAATTGAATAAATAAATAAATATTCCATAAAGAATATTATAACAATACACATGATTTGTTGTAACGACCCGACAGGTCATTTTGAGAATTAATGTCCCATTTGGGCGGCCTAAGGTATCGAGTATCGAGTATTATGTGTTATGACTTACGTGGATGGCCGAGTGCGGTTTTCGGATGATTCGGGGTCAATTTGGAAGAAGGATTCATATTTTAGAAGCTTAAGCGGTAAGAGTTGACCAGAGTTTTGACTTTTGTGTAAACAACTCCGAAATAGTATTTTGATTATTCCAATAGCTTTGTATGGTGATTTTGGACTTATAAGTGCGCCCAAATTTTGATTTGGAGGCATAGGGTAATTTGAAGCATTTCGGCGAAAATTGAAAGTTGAAGTTTTGGAAGGTTGAGAAGTTTGACCGAGAGTTGACTTTGGTGATATCGGGATCAGAACGTGATTTTGAGAGTTGTGCTAGCTCCATTATGTCATTTTGAACTTGCATGTAAAATTCGACGTTATTCCGAGTTGATTTCATATATTCTGATGCGAGTTTTGAAAGTTGGAAGATTTGAAAATTCATAAATTTGATTCGCGGTGCGATTCGTAGTTTCAACGTTGTTTGGTGTGATTTGATTCCTCAAGTGGGGTTCGTGTTATGATATGGAACTTTTTGTCCTATTTCGATAGGGTCCCGAGGTCCTCATGTGTGTTTTGGACGGGCCACGAGTCATTTTCTTCATGCTTTAGAGTTGCTGAATGTGTCATTTGGTTTTCTTCATTGCGTTCGCATCAATTCTTCCGCGTTCGTGTAGTTAATTTTGGAGGCAGGAAATATTGTTCTTTGCATACGCATGTTATTGCCTGCGGTCGTGTAAGTGTGTAGCCTCCTTTACCGCGTTCGCATTCATAGTTGCGCGTTCATGTAGCACAACTCAGCAGCTCGTATATTTTTTCCTTTCGCGATTGCATGTCCTGGTTCACGATCACGTAGTACATTTCTTGGGGCATTGGTGTTTTCCTTCTATGCAATCGCGTAGTATAATTTTTGGTAGTGCTCATTTCCTTCTCCGCGATCGCGATGTGCAAACACTTGTGCAACAGAATATCTTTTCCCAAATCGAGTGTTTGGCCATTTTTACCATAACTTGAGTTGTAGACCTCGGTTTTGAGCAATTTTTCATAGGTTTTTCAAGCAAATCATTGGGGTAAGTTATAACGACCCGACTTGTCATTTTGCTTTCTAGAACCCCCTTTCCCTATATAAGACTTCTCGTACTTGCTTTTACTGATTTATGACTTGCGGGGGTGGCTAGTTCGGGGTTTGGAAGAATTTGGGTTGAAATCGGAATACTTGGTTCCATAAGGTTGGCTTAAAAGACCAAGTTAGACTTTGGTCAATTTTTTGAGTAAACGATCTCGGAATCAAGATTTAACGATTCCAATAGGTTCGTATGATAATTTCGGACTTGGGTGTATGTTCGGATGGGGTTTTGGATGACCCGGGAGCATTCTGGCTACTAATAGCGAAAATTGGTTTTTTAAAAATTTTGAAGTTCTTTAAATTTGGTTTAAATTAGGTTTTGGTTATATCAAGGTCCGAATTGTATTTTGAGACGGGGAGTAGTTCTGTAATGTCATTTACGCAAAATTTGGTGTCATTCCGAGTAGTATAAGTACGTTTCAACGCATTAGAAGTAAATTGAAGAACTTGAAGTACTTAAGTTTGATTCAATTGGTTTTAGGGTGTGATTCTTAGTCTTAATGTTGTTTCGGGAGTTCTGAGAGTTTGAACGAGTGCGTTTTAGGATTCCAAACTTGTTGGTATGTTCGGGCGGGGCCCCGGTGGCCTCGAGTGCCAATCAGATGAGGCTCAGACCAAGTTGAGAATTTGGAACCACAGTTGAGTGCACCAGATTTGTCATAACCGCATCTGCGGTTGGTCAGTCACCGATGCGAACTCGCAGGCGCGGGCTAGGTCTCGTAGTTGCGGCCAAGGGAGCATAGCCCAGATTCTAAAAGTGTGGCCCCTCCTCTGCAGAAGCGGTAAAATGCCCATAGAAACGGACCCATCCGGCCCAGGACTTTCCGTAGAAGCAGATTCCCGTCCGTAGATGTAACGATCTGATCGGTCATTTTGAGCTCTGGCACGTCGTTCGGTAATTTGGGGCCATGAGCATCTCCACATCATGTATTATGATGTGTACGCATGGTCGAAATTGAATTCTGAGAAGTTCGGAGTTGATTTGGAAAGAGAATTCGCATTTTGAAAGCTTTAAGTTGGAGGAATTGACAAGGATTGGATTTTTAAGTAAACAACCTCGGAATCGGGATTTGAAGGTTCTAGCAGGTTCGTTTGATGATTTCGGACTTGGGCGTATGCTCGGATCGAGTTTTGGATGACTCGGGAGCATTTTGGCGCCTATATTGGAAGTTAGCATTTTGGAAGAATTTCATAAATTTGGGTTGAAGTGCATTTCAATGTTATCGATGCTCGTTTGGGATTCCGAGTCTGGAAATAGTTCCGTATGGTGATTCTGGTATTGGGAGCACGATCGAAAGTAGATTTGGAGGTCCGTAGGTAATTTTGCAGTCATTTGGCGAAAGTTAGAAATTTGAAGGTTTTTGAGAAGTTTGACCGAAAGTGGACTTTTTTATATTGGGGTCGGATCCCGATTCTGGAAGTTGGAGTAGGTCTGTAATGTCGAATATGAATTGTGTGCAAAATTTGAGATCAATTGTACGTGATTTGATAGGTTTCGGCATCAACTGTTGAAGTTTGAAGTTTTTAAGTTCATTAAGCTTGGATTGGAGGGCGGTTCATGGTTTAAGCGTTGTTTGATGTGGTTTGAGGCTTCGAGCGGGTCCGCATTATGTTTTGGGACTGGTTGGTATGATTGAACGGGGTATCGGGGGCTCCGAGTGGAATCCGAGCGGTCAACGGATCAAAATGGAACATAAGAAATGGCTGAAGTGCACAAGTTCTGGTGTAATCGCACCTACGAATGTTTGATCGCAATCGCAGAAGCAGGAGAATTGTCGCAAGTGCGGTTTGGGCAAAAAAGTCAATGATCGCAGGTGCGGACTTTTACCAGCTGATGCGGGTGCGTATCTGCACTGAGGAGACCGCAGAAATGGATTTTGGACTTAAGGCTAGGACCGCTGAAGTGGCACATGCGCCGCAGAAGCATGGCCACAGGAGCGGTCTATGCACCGCAGGTGCGAAAATGCTGGAGACAGTAAGGTTTCTTTAAAACGGGGGCTTACCCACTCTCTTCCATTTCACTCTTGTTTGGACGATTTTTGGAGAGCTTCAAGTGGAGATTTTCATCATCAACGACAAGGTAAGCTATCCCACCTATCTTGAGTTAATTACATTGATTATGTATAGATTTTAGCATGAAAATTGGTAGAAATTTGGGAGTTTGAGGAAAACCTAGAAAATTGGTATTCTTGGATTTTAACCACAATTTTGGACATGAAATAGAGAGTAAATTATATATTTGAGTTCATGAGGTTATGTGTAAACTTTGTCTTTAAAAAATTTCGGCATCCGGGCACGTGGGCCCGAGGGCGATTTTGTCAACTTTTTTATGCAGAGTTGGGAATTTATATAAATTGAATTGTTATAAGTATTATGGTATATTTTCATTGGTTTGCCCATTATTTGGCTAGTTTGGGGAGCGTTGGCATCGATTTGGGTCATCGGAAGGGCGTGAAATACCGGTTATGGAACTTCGGAGCGAGAATCTCCTTACTAACCCTGTAAGAGGGAATTGTCCCCATATATGAAATAATTAATTATATGATACAATTGTGGGGGCTACATACGACAAGGTAACGAGAGTCCATGCGTAGCTACAATCATGCTTAAGTCCGGGTAGTTGGTCACTGCCAACTCGACGCTACACCAAGGTAGGAAGAGCGGGTCGCAATAGTTTTTACCCGAATAGAGGTCAGGATCGATTTCCTCAGGGAGCTAGTAGTGGAGTTGGATTTTCTGTCTAGTCTAGAGATGTGTTTGTACTCCTAATGTCACTTCAAACATTCTTGGTTTTTGATTTTATAACTACTATTATAAAACTAATTGTGAGCACGTGATTTTTGCCCTATATATGAATTGTTCCCAAAATTCAAACAAAATGATTTTTTTCTTTATTTTTATAATTTTTTGTGAATTTTGTGTCATTTTTTGGTAAGTGTTGCATTTTATCCGTGCATCTTAACTCATATGAAAAATACAAAAATACGCATTTGCATTTAGGATTCAATTTTATATTTTAGTATTAATTAGGGGTTAATTTGTTTTAGAACAAAATACGAAGAAAATAACAAAAATAGTTCACCTCTTAATTTTTTTTAAATTGTGAATTCGTCACGAAATAGTTTTTTAAATAATTTTAGGAGTTAATTAGTTTAATTTTTAAATATATTAGGACTTTATCTTAATTTTTGTATTTTTATAAAAAAAAAATACAAACAAACAAAAAGGAAGAAATGAGAAGAAATACAAAAAAAAAAAAGAAATGAAAGAGGGGTTAAAGAAATTGGGCTGCTTCTAATTCGAATTTGAGCCCAATGCCTAAAACCCGTTCAGTGTGGCCCAACCCACATCAGAAGATCCAGGCCAACCCCAGCCATGTCCAAACGACGTAGTTCGGTGGGTCAAATGATCTGAGTCATTGATCTTCTCCAATCCAACGGCCCTGATCGATTTGTGCATTTAGATATAACTGTCCCAAATATCCCTCAAACCCTGAGACATATGTTGCCCTCCTCATACTACCACCCATCGCCAGCCGTCGGCATAACGCCGCCTTCCCCCACCACGCCTCCGCCACTCCTCTGCCCTAACTCCGCCACCGGAAATCGCCCACGGCGGCGGAGAACCTCCAAACACCACCAAAATTACACCCTTTGTTCCTTTTCTCCTCCCCGTTACAAATCCATAATCCGTTTCCCTCAAAACCTAACCAATCTGCTCAAATTTTAGATCAAAAATCCGGCCATAACCCAAAGTTATCCAATCCCGTTCAAATTAACACCATATAACCACCACGTTCTCTTCTTTCAAACCCCCCAAACCCCGTCCCTCGAATCCCCGCCGAACTTATCAAACACCAAATCGGAAGTCCGGCCAAAACCCTAGTTCTTTCGTTCAACCTTTAACTCACACCCCATAACCCCCAGGCCCCCTCCATGCCTAATATGGCAGACGCATCCTTCGAATCCGCCTAGATTTGCTCCAATTTTAGATACGAGGTCCAGTTTCAACAACTAAGTTTCTCGATCTAATTTTAATTGTGTTTTTGATTTTATTCTAGTTCAGTATTTGTTTGTTTTAGTTTGATCCTGTTTGCATTAGTCTAATTTTGTTCTGGTTTTGTTGATCCTGTTAGGATAGTTTCGTTCAAGTATGTTTTGATGCATGGGATAGTCTTTCTATTAGCTTAGGCTTAAATGTCATTCAATTTGTTTTAGTTAGTATCTGATTTAATTAGTGCTTGTATGAATCAATGAGTTCTTTTGTTGTTTATTTAGTTCCTATTAGTAAGTTTGCTTAGTTATAGCTGAACTAATTGGTTAGTTGACTAGAATTGAAGGCTTGGTTTGACTAGGTTAGTAAATTAGAAGCCAAATAAAGGGGTAGTAATTCCGGGAGTATTCAAGGGTAATTTGGGCATGGAAAATGGCCTAGTTTGTTAGAGTTGGTAGTTTTAGAACTCAATCAAGGGTAGTTTAGGTTTTTCATAGCTAAAAGAACATCCTAGAACCTTCTAGATAGGGGTACAAGTAGAAGTTCAATAATTTTAGTAGTGGTGACTTGAGTAACAAGTCAGGAAATAAGGGGTAAAATTGAAAGATTAAAAAGGGATTAGGGGTGTAAATGCAAATCTGAAGTTTTTCTCTACTTTGCCTATAAAAGACAGTCATTTCTGCATTGTGGAACAAGTTAGAAACCCTCTGAAAAATTTCCAAAGTTTGGAGCCTCAAAAATTACCCCTCAAAAACACTCTCAATTCCAGATCTAAAAATTGGAACTCAAAACTTAAAAACTCGGAAAAAAATCAAAAACAGAAGAAAATTCAAAAATATACTGTTTCATTGAACAATTTCAAATTTCTGTCCACTGGATCACATTTTCCAGTTCCTTGTTTGTTGATAGAAGTTCAGGAGTTTACTAGGTGATTTTGGTGCAATTCTAGTGTTATTGAAAGTATACAGTGCTGCTGAGTCCATGTTATTCATCCTGATGTTGTGTTTAGTTGATTATATCATTCTCTCTTGGTTTTAAAAGATCAATTTTGTACTCCTGAGTCCTTCCTGGTTTGAAGCTAAATGATTGTTGTTGTGTGTTGCCTATTACTATTGCTAACTTCTTCTCCTTCTCACTACATTCTACTCTCCAGGTACACAGCTGTATATTCAATGACTAGGAGCTAAACATGCTGAAATGCGTTTGTGAATGAAGCTGTAGTAATAATTGAAATCTATTTCATTTTGTTCCCAGATCTGTACATTCAGTTTAGCTCAAGGATATTGTTTAAGTTTCATTGTTTGGATGTTAAGTAGACTGTGGACTGTAGGACTGTTTTAGCTAAGAACTTTTAATTTGATTAAGTTGTACTCCTAGAAGCATGAAAGTCCTATAGCCAGCAATTTGGTTTGACCTGTGTTTAGTATAGTGTAGTGAAGTTTAGTGTAGTTTAATTTGTTTCCAATAGGTATAGAACAAAGCAAATCCAACAGTATGTCTGTTGTAGTATGTTATTTCATGTCCAGTTTTTTTAGAGTAAATAGTGAGTACTTGAGTCGTTTTCTAGAATTTATGAAAATAACCTCATATAGTTCATGTTCATGTGTAGTGTTAGGTGAAGTCGCATAACCAAGCTGCCTCTGTTGGCAAACTCAATCCATGTTTCTCCTTTATTTTTTGCCTCTATGATTCTTTAGGAATACACTAGTAGTTGTGAATAAAATAATTTGAGCGTAAAAACCAAAATTTCAAGTAATCAATATCTCATTAGATAGAATAATTGTATTGTTTTCTTTAGTTATAAATGTTGGCAGCATTTAGATCATTCTCCATTAATACCAGTGGCCATTGGGCCTGGTCCATCTAGTTTTGTAATTAGATTGTCTTCAGGCCGTTTGGCCTTGACATCTTAACGTGCAGCCCAGGACTTGGGCCCGAGCTGGATCTATCCAGCCCTTCTGCACCTGGGCCATGGTATTGCCATACGGGCTGTATTCAAGCCCAAAGTGACTAAAGGCATAAGTTCATATGAGCTCGTGGCCAAATGTAACAACTATTAGGTAATATTAAGTAATTAGGACTTTTCCTTTATTATTAGAGATAAAAAAAATTATAGATTACTTTAGGTTTGCCTTTTAATAATAAAACGAGATGAGCCTCGCTAAACAAAACAAACAAATTGCGGGTCCTTAGCAAATATTATACTAAATACTTAGAATTCGGGATGGGTCGTTTAGCAAATTTCACGGCCTTCCCCAAACATAATAACACGCTAGTCTCTTTAGGCACGGTTCTAATAAATTTACCTTCCTAAAATTCGGGTGCACATTTATGTGACTCAAATCCAAATCTCAACGGAGTTAAAATGTGTTGACAACCACGGGTGCACTGGTGCGACGTGATTCGATATGCATTTTCGCGACGTTGCAATTCTTAATATTAATAAAAGCGGCTAAAAGCTAAAAATTGCACATAGGCTAAAACATGTTCTAAAATCAGATAATAGGTCATTTACAACAGTTGAGCGAATAGAACCACGGAATCCGGGAATGCCTAACACCTTCTCCTGGGTTAACAGAATTCCTTACTCGAATTTCTGATTCGCGGACTGTTAACAGAGTCATAATTTCCTCGGTTCGGGATTCAACCGGTGACTTGGAACACCATTAATCTCCCAAGTGGCGACTCTGAATTTTTATAATAAATCCTGTTCCGATTGTCCTTTTAATTGGAAAAACTTCTTTTATTATATCCCTCACGGGGTGTGGTAGCGAAAAAGGAGGTGTGACAGTAATGATTAACCTAAATTATGCTACGAGAATATTGCTAAGTTGTATCTAACGTGAATAAAGGCACTAGGGTCATGACATCACCTAGGTAGCTAATTGACGGGTAGATGCTACTAAGGATAGATTGACATATTTGGGGGCATATGCTATAACCGTTGCACAATTGTACCCACTCTCACACCTCTCAATAGAGAGAGTGATTTTTCCCAATTAACTCTCTCGAGACCAATTGGGTAGGCCAATTTGATCAAGCAACTAGAGTTCAAGTAGGGTGATTACTCTCTCGAAATTTAACCCCGTTAATTGGGACTATCATTTCTCATGAGTCTATCCCAATTCCTTGTTGGCTCAATTTTGGGGTCATGGACTCTCTTTATTAAGAAGAGTTAGACCCACTAAGCTTGAATCAGTGCTTGCAACCACAAATTCGAAATTAAAACATAAAATCAACCCAAATAGCAAACACCCATAATCATTCTATCCCTATATGGCAACACCCATCAATCACCAACACCAGGGTTGAGCCACAACCCTAGCTAATGGGTTTAGCTACTCATGCTAGATACAAAAAATGAGGAAATAGATAACGAACTAAGCATATTAATTGATTAATAAGAAGAAACTACAATAATCTATCGTTAATGAAGAGCAAAAATGCCAAAAATGGCTACAAAACTGAGTCTCACGAGCGCAGCTAAGTCTCAAATGTAAAACTTGACCTAAAAATGGTAAACTGTTCTATTTATACTAGGCTAGAAAAACTGGACAAAAATACCCTTGCGGGGTCAGTGCGGGCTGCACAAAATGGACCGCGACCGCACTGGCTCTTGGACTTCACATTTCTACTTCGCTGAAGATGGGGACCGCGGACCGCGTGGAAGTACATCGCGACCGTGGTGGAAGTTGGCGCGGTCCGCACAAGTACGACTGCGGAACGCATTGCTTGGAATTGGCAAATTGTGAGCTCTCTGAATCTCTTCTCCGCGGACCGCACAAAAGAGTAGTGTGGCCGCAGAGCCTGACCGCAGTCCGCGAGAATCGTACCGCACCCGCGTTGCCTCCAGCCTGAATATGTCAACTCTCTGAACCTCCTAGTGCGTCCGCATTCACTTTTGTGCGATCCTCACTAGGTTCTCTTTTCCTCAATTCACTTAGTTTTTTACACTTTAGCAGGTTTCACTCCTATTTGAGCCGATCTTTGACATTTGTCACTTTGTCGATCAAACCTGCAATCAAGTACAACTTGTGAGAATTTTGGGACTATTTTGTAGCAATTTATAACCAAAGCATAGGCAAGAAGGGGCATAAAACATGTTGAAATCCCGACTTATCAACCCCCCCAAACTTAAACCTTCGCTTGTCCTCAAGCAAACAAAATAAGACTCACCCCTTAAAGGACAATCCAAGTAATTCCAGCTATCCTAAAGTAACCTCAACAAGCATCAATTGGGACTAACAATTGCCCTCAATACAATTGGATCATTAACAACACTCAAACCTTGAAAACTATGGATCAAGTGTGACACAAGAGCATCAAGAATTGACTCATTACATCAAAGAACTCTCTTGATTACTTTGTCGTTGTGGAACCCAAACTCATATATCCTCAACTCTCCCTAAGCAAACCTCACCTTTTAGAGTATAAGCACACAAACCAAGGTTAATGGGAGTTCACTCGTCTCTCTCAAGGAAAGATCACAAGTCCGGCTCTAGGTACCATATGCTTGACTCTCATGTAAGTATCCACTAATGTGAGTGTCATCCAACTCAAGATCATATATGGATTTTGTGGAGTTAATGTGAAGGCTTTTGGGTAAGGGTAGGATATGTTTTTGTTCAAGTGGGCTCAATCTTCCCTTAAGCACTTCTTTTGATTCATTGGCACAATTCACTTAACTCTTTGAGTTATTTCACCTCTTCCAAGGGGTTAGAGAGACACTTTGTCACTCTTTCTTAAGCAATTCAAAACATTTCTCCTTTTTCTACTTTTTCCACACCTTTTTCACTTTTGTTTTTCTTTGAATCCCTTTTTATTCTTTTTCACATTGGGCTTTCTTTTTGTCTTTTTCTTTTCTTTATTTTTCATTGCCTTCCTTTTCTTTTGCTTTTGTACCTTTTACCCCTTTTTGTTTCCTTTCTTGTCTCTTCCCCCAAACTTAGACTTTGTCATTACTCAAGGGAAGATGTGGGTGCCAAGAGAGAGTAGAATTTAGAACGGGTATAGGCTTGTGGCATTGGTTCATGAAAGAAGAAGATTTAAGGCTCAAAAGGGTTAGTTAGGGATTATCTCATTGGTAGGCTATGGAATTATTCAACTTATCATTTGGATCAAGGAGAGCCTATAATCACTTCTCAAGTCAAATTTCACACAAAATTTCGCCTCAACAAATATTCGGGGCAAGTTCTAGACCATTGGCTCAGGACTTGGACTCATAATTCAATTTCTCACCACACACACTAAAGGATCGCTAAAGACATAGAGTCGGGGACCCACAATAATCTTAGATACGATTAAGCACACAATAGTCCCAAAAGACCACATGATGTTTGTTTGGTCAACCCAAGAGTCTCAAGGTCACTACTTTCACCATCCTAAACACAACCACTTATCTTTGACCATGGGATCAAAGGCAAATGTGTTAGGCCCAAGTGAAGCTATGCTTGAAGTACCCTTAACTAAAAACTACTAAAACAAAAGAAAAGGCAAAAACAGACTCAAACCCTTAAGAAGGTTGTCACGCCATCCAACATCGGGAAGAGTTGCCCGGTTCACACAATACTCCACCCTTGGAAAGAACCGTGGCATTAAGAAAACCAAGGGCTTATTGAAAACACCAAAAACAAAACAAAGGGCTGCGAGCCTATCTACGAAGCTAAAAATGAATTTTTTTTACGAACATACGAAAATAGAAAATAGAATGAATATTTACAATAGGGGATTAGAATATACAACGGGGGATGAATATATATATATACAAAAATGTAACTTAACTTTATATACATACCAAAATAGATGATAAAAAGTATGATAAAAGTACTAAATGTAAAGTTATATACATACCAAATAGAAAATCAACCAAAAGCATAAACTGAGTCAACTAATATATACAATCATCCAGATAAACAAAAAAGTAAGGCGCACCCCCACGAATAAAAGCTGGCATTGTCCCAAATACCAACTATCAAAATAAGCATCAAAAAGTCACAAGAAAGGATATAGGAGCTCCCTAAGCCTGGTCCGTCTGCATGGAATTGTCAGTGGTCCCCAAGTCCTCTGTATGTGCGGGAACCTCAGACTGGTTCCCGATCTCCTGCTACTCAGCTGCTGGGACTGGGGCCTATTTGCTCCTGTTGTGGCTCTGCTACTGGTGTTTCTGCTGGGTCTGGGTCCCCGAATAGCAAGTCTAGAGGCATCTGGTCTGCCATTAGCTTTTCCACATCTGTCCTGAGCTGTTTCACAGACTCCTTGGAAGCCCGTGATCTCCTCATCTTCTTGTACTCCTTGGCAAGCTCCTTTAGAGCCTTGCCATGTGAATCCACCGGTGTAGGCAAGGTAGTCTGTGTCTTCATAATCTTTTCCTGGTTCTCTAGGAGCTTCTTCAAAGTGTCCTCAATGGATTGAGGAATCTGAGCTGGCTGAGGTTCTAACTGGGTCTCAATGGTGTAAGACAATGTAGACAACTTGGATGTCATAGCTGACATCCAGTTGTTCAAATTGGCCAATGTCTCGCTCAACTGATGGACAGTGAAGGGATGAGCCTGGGAAGATGGAACCCCCGGGCAAGCTGAAGTACTGGGACCAATAGTAGAGGAAGGTCATGGAGGCAAGTCCTCAACTGTAGTGGCAACAGGCATGGTGGAAGACTCGGTAGAAGGCTCAACCGCAACTGGCTCCTCAGACTGGCCAGTTGGGGCAGAGGCAGGTGGCTGGTAGCTCTTGTGTTTAGGGCTGTCCGGGCCCTGCATACTGTACCAAGAGTAAGGAGCCACAAATTTGGTTTTGAGATCATATCTCTTCTTCTCCACCTCCAGGTCCCGGAAATACATCGAAAGGGTGTTGGGAAAAGGATAATTCTGATCATGCTCTTGCCCCACAGTAGAAATCACACGGGACATCACATTGCCCACATTGATAGGGTATCTGGCCATAATATATACAATAAGAACATCCCGAGTAAGTGGAATATCTAATCGTGGGTAGAAGGGTCACGCCGACTGCACACAAAAGTCAACCACCTCGAGCCTCAAAGTTGAACGTCTTCCGGAATATTTTTGCCCCTACTTGCAACTACCCTGGAACAGTACCTGGGATTTCCTAGTACTGGGCTAACCAAGGACGGACTTCCTCACCCATCCCTAACTTGGCCAGATAGAGAGACTCATCTTCATCCCTGAACCCCAAATACTCATTCAGAGAATTCCCGTCAAACAACATCGTTTTGTCTCTAACCTTGGTCACCTTAGTATAATTGATGATGTGGCCCACATTACAGTAGGATTACCTGACCATGTGCTCATTTGCATTGATGCACTTCTCCATGAAAAACTCACAGCCCACTCTAGTTCTAAACTCCCTCTGCACATTAGGGTTGTGGGGTAAGAGGTCATTGTCAATAAAGCTCCTCTCCGGTATCAATTTCCTCACTGACACCACTCCATAAACTTGTGGTAAGCCACTTGGCTCACGAATCTATCTTCCCACTCATCTCTGCCTGCACTCTCTCTGAATAATGAAGTTGTGGGTGAAGTGGAGTCATCCCCACTACCGGCTTTAGACTCGTCCGATAAATCAAAAACTACATTTACCGGCTTTTTGATGGTGGATGATGTTGGAGGGGTATCAGTAGGTGGAAGGGGTTGGTTATGTGAGTTGGGGATGAATCTGAGGAGATGTCCTTGGATGGCACATACTCACTCCCCGAGGAATGAGAAGCAGCCTTATCAGCAGCTTTTATCAGTTGCCGGGTCTTTTTGATGTTCTCCTGAGCCTGGGGAGTGAGTTTTGCTACTCTCTTACCTTTACCCCCTCGGGAGGAACCACCTCTCCCGGGTTGTTGTGATCCTTTGCCACCTCTTTGTTTAACCATTATCTGTAGACACACACATCTAATATTGTTAGTTTAAGCACAGGCAATGAAACATATGTATGAAATAGATTGCAAACAGCAGATGCAGTATTGCATAACACAGTTGCAGAACACAGTTGCAACACCCAATTGCAGAACATTGCACTGTGACCCGCACAAACAGGAGTATGGCCACGTTGGAGGCACCGCAGACCATGAAAAAGCGATCGCGGTCCGCGCTGGGCAAAGGCCCAAAATAACAACTCTCTGAATCTCCCACCACGGTCCGTGCAAAATGGGGTCACGGCCACGATGGGCCAGCGCGGACCGCACAAAAGTGAAATGCGGCCGCGCTAGAAAAAGTCAACTTGTAGTCAAAGAACACCGCGGTCCGCACAGAAAGGCAATGCTGTCAGGGCACCGCGGACCGCGCAAAGGCGACCGCGGGCCGCAGAGACTAGGTTTACGGGCACTAAGTTAGGGTCGCATTTTTGCTATTCTTGTTCAAGTTTTTACATCTACTTTGTCCCTACTCATTTGACCACTCAATAAGCACATTAAGCAGCCCAGAACTAACATGAAAACTAATCTAAACTAACAAAATAAAGAAAAATGGGAAGAAATAGAAGTTATGGGCTAAATGTAATAAAATAAAACAAAAATTAATCACTAAATGAACAAGAGATGAGTGAAACGTTACCAGATGTAAAGATGAAGTGCAATTTACACAATCTTAAGCAAGAATCACGGACTCGGTAAAGAGTGAACAGTAATTTTTAGGCTCTGAGAGTTTAGAGGTCGAAAAGGGTAAAAGGTGACCCTTGGGGTCTATTTATAGACAAACTGTGGGACCCATACTCACCTACCAGCGCGGCCGTACAAAAGCGACCGCGGACCGCGCTGGATTTGTTCCATTGAACTTTCAGTAGGTAGCCTCCGCGGACCGTACAAAAGAGACCACAGCCACGGAGGCCCACCACAGACCACACTAAATGGAATGCGGCCGCGGTGGAAAACTTCAGAGAGCACCACATTTGGACCATGCCAGTGCAGATCGCGCAAAAGTGCACCGCGGCCGCACTGGCAAACTTCAGAGACTGTTCAATTTGTTCCAACTTGTTTTGCACTGCATCAACACAATCCCTACAACATCTCACAACCAATTAGCTCAAAAATCCTAAACTACAAAGAAAATCAAAGAGAAAGAAAAAAGATATGGGTTGCCTCCCAAGAAGCGCCTGATTTAACGTCGCGGCACGACGCGGGTTACCAACACATCATTTGAAATGTACCATAGCCACCACGTGGCTATCATTTATCTTCCCAAGATAATGTTTCACACAATGTCCATTGACTCTAAATATTTCACCATTCTTGTTCCTTAGATCAAGAGCACCAAATGGGGTCAGGAACACAACTTCAAATGGCCCACTCCACTTTGATATGAGATTTCCCGAAAACAAACGTAACCGGGAGTTGAAAAGAAGAACCATATCACCAAATTTGAATTCATTTCCCTGAGCATATTTGTCGTGAAGATACTTCATCTTGTCCTTATACAAGGACGAGCTGGAATAGGCATGAAATCTAAACTCATCAAGCTCATTAAGTTGTTCAATATGGAGATTCGCCGCGACATCCCATTCCAAGTTCAACTTCCTCAAGGACCACATAGCTTTGTGATCCAATTCCACCGGAATATGGCAAGCTTTCCCAAACACCAACCGGTACGGGGACATACCAATTGGGGTCTTGTAAGCCGTCCGGTATGCCCATAAAGCGTCATCCAATTTTTTTGATCAATCAGTCCTATTAGCATTGACCGTCTTGGACAAGATACTCTTTATTTCTCGGTTGGAGACTTTCACTTGACCACTAGCTTGAAGATGAGAGGGGGTGGTCACTTTGTGATTTACTCCATACTTGTCAAGCAATGAATCAAAAGCCTTTTTGCAAAAGTGAGACCCCACATCACTAATGATAGCACGAGGAGTGCCAAACCTTGTGAAGATACTCTTTTTCAAAAATTCCACAACACTCCGGGCTTCATTGTTGGGTGAAGCCACGGCTTCAACCCACTTTGAGACATAGTCCACCGCCACAAGAATATAAGTGTTCCCATAAGAGCTCACAAAATTACCCATGTAATCGATGCCCCAAACATCAAAAATATCCACCTCAAAAATCGTATTGAGAGGCATCTCATCCCTTTTTGAAATTCTGCCGGCTCTTTGGCATGCATCACATCTCTTTACCAAATCACTAGCATCCTTAAACAAAGTCGGCCAATAGAAACTGCAACTCATGACCTTTGAAGCCGTCCTTACCCCTCCATGATGGCCACCATAGGGGGAAGAGTGACAAGCCTCCAAAATGCTCAATTGTTCACTTTCCGGGACACATCTTCTAATCATACCATCCATGCAAATTTTAAACAAGTACGGATCATCCCAATAAAAATCCAAACTATTCCGCTTGAGTTTCTTCTTTTGATTGGAAGAGAGCTCACACGGGACAATTTCGGTCACAATGAAGTTGGCAATGTCCACGAACCATGGCATGTCACACATTGACACGGAAAGAAGTGCTCGTCAGAGAATGTATCATTTATATCAAGGTCGTCACATGGCCTCCCTTCTTCCTCCAACCGGGATAAATGGTCCGCAACTTGGTTCTCACTTCCCTTCCGGTCCATTATTTCTAAGTAAAATTCTTGAAGAAGTAACACTCATCTCATCAATCATGCCTTGGAATCCTTCTTGCTCATCAAATACCTAAGGGCGACATGGTCCGTGTGCACAATCACCTTGGCCCCCATAAGATAAGGCATAAATTTCTCCATGGCAAATACAATTGCCAATAACTCCTTTTCCGTCACCATGTAATTTAGTTAAGCTTCATTCATAGTCTTACTTGCATAGTACATGGGATGGAACATTTTGTTAACCTGTTGACCCAACACCGCCCACACCGCAATGTCACTTGCATCACACATTAGCTCAAAAGGCAAACTCCAATTAGGTGTGGTGATGATAGGAGTTGTGGTCAACTTGTGCTTTAAAAGTTCAAAGGCCTCCATGCATTTTTTATCAAAAACAAACTTGGCATCTTTCTCTAGAAACTTGCAAAGGGGATTCACAACCTTCGAGAAATCTTTGATAAACCACCGGTATAACCAGGCATGCCTAAGAAAACTCTTCACCCCTTTGACAGAAGTGGGGGGAGGAAGCCTTGAAATCACCTCGATCTTAGCCTTGTCTATCTCAATCCCATGCTTAGAAATCTTGTGACCCAACATTATACCTTCTTCAACCATAAAATGGCATTTTTCCTAATTGAGAACAAGGTTTGTTTCTTCACATCGGGCCAAGACTCTATCCAAATTTATCAAGCATTATTCAAAGGAGTCACCAACCACACTAAATTCATCCATAAAGACCTCCAATATGTCTTCCACCATGCCGGTGAAAATAGCCATCATACAGCGTTAGAAGGTAGCCGGAGCATTGCACAACCCGAATGACATCCGGGAGAAAGCAAATGTACCATAGAGGCATGTAAAAGTGGTCTTCTCTTGGTCCTCTAGGGCAACTAAGATTTGATTGTAGCCCGAGTACCCATCCAAAAAGCAATAGAAATCTTGCTTCGCAAGGCGATCAAGCATTTGATCGAGGAATGGCAAGGGGAAATCATCCTTGCGGGTCACCTTGTTGAGTTTCCGGTAGTCCATACAAATTCTCCACCCGGTAATGGTCCGAGTGGGAATAAGTTCATTGTTGTCATTTGTCACCACCGTCATCCCTACTTTCTTTGGCACACATTGGACCGGAGAGGTCCATGAGCTATTGGAAATTGGATAAACCACACCGGCGTCAAGCCACTTGATAACCTCTTTCTTTACCACTTCTTGCATCGCCTCATTTAGTATTCTTTGATGTTTGAGTGAAGGCCTTGCATACTACTCCAAGATGATTTTATTCATGCAAAAGGCGGGGCTTGTACCCCGAATATCGGCCAATGTCCATCCAATCGCTTTTTTGAGCTTTTGGAGAACCACCAAGGTGGCGTCAATCTGCACGTTAGTTAAGCAAGACGAAAGAATAACAGGTAAAGTAGAATTTAAACCCAAGAATTCATACCTGAGGTGTGGAGGAAGTGGATTCAACTCCAACACTGGTGGCTCCTCAATCGATGGATATGTTGGAGGAGTTTTGTGGTTTTCAAGATCCAAAGATAACTTTCTAGGCTCATATGAATATGAACCCATGCCATGCAATGCATTCACGCACTACACTCTACTAGCATCATCATCGACATCCATGTTAAGAAGCACGGCCTCAAGAGGATCTTCAACATTTATCATGGAACTTGTGTCATCAACTATCACAGCTGTGACAATGTGCACAAATGAACACACCTCCATGGTATTGGGTTGTCTCATTGATTTGCAAACATGGAATACCACCTTCTCATCTCCCACTCGAAATGTCAACTCACCCGCTTCAACATCAACCAAGGCCTTCCCCGTAGCTAGGAAAGGTCTCCCAAGAATAATCGGCACTTTAAAGTCCACATCACAATCCAATATGACAAAGTCGGCCGACAATATGAATTTATCAACACGGACAAGAACATCATCAATTATGCCCAAGGGTCACTTCATTGATTGATCCGCCATTTGAAGTATCATTGAGGTTGGCCTAGGTTTCCCGATTCCCGACTCTTGAAGACCGAATAAGGCATCAAATTTATGCTAGCCCCCAAATCATAAAAGGCCTTGGCAAAATCCGCACTACCGATAGTGCAAGGGATAGTAAAAGCTCTGGGGTCCTCAAGTTTCGGGGCCATAGAATGCATGATATCACTCACTTGATGAGTCATCTTAATTGTTTCGCACTCCATTGACTTCTTCTTTGTTACCAAATTTTTCATAAACTCCGCATACCCTGGCATTTGGTCAAGTGCCTCAACCAAAGGGATACTAATTGTGAGGCTCTTCACCATGTCAATGAACTTTTTAAATTGATTGTCACTCTTTTGCTTTGCTAACCGTTGAGGATAAGGTGGAGGTGGTCTAGGCAAAGGTGCCTTGGCTTTGGGCACCACCGGTTCGTGTATATCAATCACGTGTTCCCAAGACGAGTTCATAGCATTTTTTGTGTTTCCACCTCAGCCTCATCAATATCTTTCCTCACTTCGTTGTTCACATTTGTCTCAACCACATCTTCAACAATCAAAGGGCCCATATCTTCTTGGAACCCAACATCATCATTCACAACTTGATTTTCATTCGAGGCATGCATTTTATCGCCTCTCCCACTTCTTGTTGTAACTGCCATCACATGATTGTTACCTCCCTTCGGGTTCACTACAGTATCACTTGGTAGAGCACCCTTAGGTCGAGTATTCAACGATTGGGAGATTTGGCCTAGTTGCACCTCTAAATTCCAAATAGAGGTATTGTGGGAAGCCAATTGAGCATCGGAGTCTTAGTTATTCTTCATCATTTGTTCGAACATCATTTCTATTCTCCCCATATCACTACCCGAAGAACTAGACCCTTGAGATTGAAAGGGAGGTGGATTGTTCGGTTGTTGGTACATGGGGGGCTTTTGCAAGCCTTGCCCCCGATTGCCTTGATTTTCGCTATTATTCCACCCTCCTTGATTGTTGTTGTTGCTCCAATTATTATTGTTCCCATTCCAATTGCCTTGATTGTTACCTTGGTTACCCTAATTGTTGTTTTGATTGTTGTTGTTCCAATTGCCACCACCTTGTTGTTGGTTGTTATTATTCCAATTACCACCGCCTTGTTGATTTCCCCAATTTCCTTGGGGACGCCATTGTTGATTCCCTTGATTTTCTATATTCTCTTGGTAATTATTGACATATTGATATTCCTCGTTTTGATCATCATAGCACTCATTCGAATAACCACCACCATCATTGTTGTTGTCAAATTGCTCAAAATTACCTTGAGATTGTTGTTGCCCTCTTTGCATCCTTTTCAACATAGAAACGCCTTCCATTGCATTGACTTTGCGCGGGTTTTGGACTTGTTGCAATTGCGCCTTCTCCAATTGATTCATAGTTGTTGTAAGCTCGGCAATATCTTGGCCATGATCGTGCAATTCCTTGTGCAAATGGATGACCGTGGGATTACCTTGGGGCACATTTGCCCGGCTTTGCCATGCCGAAGAGGTATCAGCCATTTCATCAAGTACATCACATGCCTCTTGGTAAGAAAGTTTCATGAAGTTCCCTCCGACTAATTGGTTCACAATGCACTGATTCGTGGTGTTGATGCCCCGATAAAAAGTTTGTTGTATCGTCCCCTTGATCATGTCGTTATTAGGGTACTCCTTCACCATTGTTCTATATCATTCTCATATCTCGTGCAAAGGTTCCGTTGGCTCTTGCTTGAATGCTAGGATTTTATCCCGAAGAGCCGCCATATGACTTGGAGAAAAGAACTTGGCAATAAGTTTGTCCGCCAATTTATCCCATGTGGTGATAGAATGATTGGGGAGCCTTTCTAACCAATTCAACGCTTTACCCCGAAGAGAGAACGGGAAAATCCTCAATCTCAACGCATCATCGGACACGTTTGTTTACTTGCTACCCAAGCATGTATCAACGAACCCCTTCAAGTGCTTGTAAGCATTTTGATTAAAGGTGCCTGTAAAATACCCTCTTTGCTCGAGAAATGTCAACATGACATTTGTAATTTGAAAGTTCCCTGCGAATTCGGGGAGGTACGATGGCACTCACATATCCTTGATTCGGGAGGACTCTTGGAGCCACTCTTGGCGGTGGCGGAGGAGGGTCTGGAATATTGTTGTTGTCATTTGCATTGGCCTGACGGCCTCTACGTGGAGCTTGAGGTAAGTGAAGCTTATCATGATCAAGATCGTCTACTTCCTCCCCCATATTCACATTTCCAAGAGGGTCATTGGCATTGAGAGCCATTTGTACCTGAGTAATCGACACAAACAAAATTAGTAAATAAGAAGGAAAGAGAGGCAAAACACAAAACTAACTAAATAGATAGTCAACACTGTAAGCTCCCCAGCAACGGCGCCAAAAATTGGTCACTGCCAACTCGACGCTCACCAAGGTAGGAAGAGCAGGTCGCAATATCTTTTACCCGAATAGAGGTCGGGATCGATTTCCTCGGGGAGCTAGTAGTGGAATTGGATTTTCTGTCTAGTTTAGAGATGTGTTTGTACTATAATGTCACTTCAAACATTCTTGGTTTTTGATTTTATAACTACTATTATAAAACTAATGATTAAGCTAAATTATGCTACGAGAATATTGCTAAGTTGTATCTAATATGAAGAAAGGCACTAGGGTCATGACATCACCTAGGTAGCTAATTGACAGGTAGATGCTACTAAGGATAGATTGATATATTTGGGTGATTATGCTATAACCGTTGCACAATTGTACCCACTCTCACACCTCTCGGTAGAGAGAGTGATTTTGCCCGATTAACTCTCTCGAGACCAATTAGGTAGGCCAATTTGATCAAGAAACTAGGGTTCAAGTAGGGTGATTACTCTCTCGATATTTAACCCGTTAATTGGGACTATCATTTCTCATGAGTCATCCCAATTGCTTATTGGGTCAATTTTGGGGCATAGACTCTCTTTCTCAAGAGGAGTCAGACCCACTAAGCTTGAATCAGTGTTTGCAACCATAAATTTGAAAATAAAACATAAAATCAACCCAACTAGCAAACACCCATAATCATTCTATCCCTATATGGCAACACCCATCAATTACCCACACTAGGGTTGAGCCACAACCCTAGCTAATAAGTTTAGCTACTCATGCAAGATAAAGAAATTGAAGAAATAGATGATGAACTAAGCATATTAATTGATTACTAAGAAGAAACTACAACAATCTATTGTTAATAAAGAGCAAAAGTGCCAAAAATGACTATAAAAACTAAGTCTCACGAGCGTAGCTAAGTCTGGAATGTAAAACTTGACCTAAAAATGATAAAATATTTTATTTATACTAGGCTGAAAAAACTGGATAAAAATACCCCTGCGGGGTCAGAGCGGGCCGCACAAAATGGACCGCGGCCGCACTGGCTCTTGGACTTCACATTTCTGCTTCTCTGAAGTTGGGGACCGCGGACCGCGTGGAAGTGCACTGCGGCCGCGGTGGAAGTTGGCGCGGTCCGCACAAGTACGACCGCGGAACGCATTGCTTGGAATTGGCAAATTGTGAGCTCTCTGAATCTCTGCTCCGCAGACCGCACAAAAGAGTAGTCAACTCTTTGAACTTCCTAGTGCGGCCGCATTCACTTTTTCGCGATCCGCACTAGGTTCTCTTTTCCTCAATTCACTTAGTTTTTGACACTTGAGCAGGTTTCACTCCTTTTTGAACCGATCTTTGATATTTGTCACTTTGTCGATCAAACCTACAATCAAGCACAACTTATGAGCATTTTGGGACTATTTTGTAGCAATTTATAACCAAAGCATAGGCAAGTAGGGGCATAAAACATGTTAAAATCCCGACTTATCAGTAGTCTAGGAACAAAACGCATGCTTTACCTGTAACTATTTGCAATCTTGTTGTCAATTTAAAGTGCTTAAAACATATCAAACTTTGTAAACAAATTTCTATAAGGCTAGACATTGTTTTTGTACTTTTTAAAGAGAAATTGCCTTTCCTTGAATAATTGCTCCCGGATGAATTCTTGATTGTCTGTTTGATGTATTTATTTATATTTGACCTCTTCGCATGTATGATTCGCGAGCAGGGTAATAGATGCATCTATGGTTCGCGTCATTCGACTCTCTGGCAGTGCACAATTTATATATTTGTTGGATCGGATCGTACGACCTCGACATGATTTGCGCATGCTTGTATTGCTTGCCTTGAGATTTATAGATGTTGATATTTGTTCTCCCTGGCTAGAGATAAACGTATAAATGATGAAAAATAAATTTGGAAATTTCCTATAAACGGAAGAACTGTTTACTTGCTTCATGCTATTGAGTTACGGCCATTTTTTTTAATAAAATCCTCGATGCATTATATTTTTGATATATCATTATTGGACCACCGGTAAGTGTCAAAATCGACCTCTTGTCTCTACTTATTCGAGATTAGACGGGATACTTACTGAGTACACATTATTTTTGTACTCATGCTACACTTGCTGTGCATTTTTGTTGCACTTGTACCTGTACCTCTAGCGGCCTAACGGGTGTAGCAGCATAGATGATACAGAAACATAGGTGAGCTGCATCTCTTGAGGCGACCCGCAGCCGACATAGTCTCTCTCGGTGTATAGTATTTACCTTCTGTCCAATTTTTATTTCGGACAGTTATTGTACTTCATTTGATTTCCTAGAAATAGCTCATGCACTTGTGACACCGGGTTCTGGGATGATTTATGGAATTATTCAATATTAAGCTTGTTAAAGACATCATTTTATTTCAGTGAATTTCATTATTTATTATTTAATGTATAAAAGAAATAATTTCAATAATTATAAAAATGAGAATTTAATTGACTTCTTGGTGTTGGCTTGCCTGACAGTGGTGTCCGACGCCATCACGACCCTTAGTGGATTTTGGGTCGTGACAGCAGAAGCAAAGGTGCAGATGCGGCCCTATGACCGCAGATGCAAAAATCGCTGGGGCAGTGGCCTTTATTTAATATGGGACTTAGACATTTTCGACTCACTTTACTCCATTATTGGGCGATTCTTGCAGCTTTTTGAGAGGGATTTTCACCTAACTTTTGGAGGTAAGTAATTTCTACCAAATGTGAGTCAAATACTTAGATTATGGGTGGATTGACATGAAAAAAATTGTGAAAAATAAGGTTTAGAGGAAAACTTAGGGTTTTGATAAAAATAATATTTTTCCACGAAAATGATTATGGAACTTAGTGAAAATCATATATTTATGTTCTTAAGGTTATGGGTAACAATTCCTTTGAAAATTTCCGTAATCCGGGCACGTGCGCCCAGGGATGAATTTTGAGAATCTTGCCTTTGGGGGGAATCACTTTAATTGTTAGAATATGAACTTTTGAACATATATTGATTAGTTTTTATACTATTTGAATAGTTTTGGATTGTTTGGCTTCGATTTGATGTTTTGAGCGCATTCTTGAGTTTGCGTTGGCCTTGGGACGAGGTAAGTCTCTTTTCTAACCTTGTAAGAGGAAAATTTCCCCATATGTGAACTTAATTAATATGTGATTATTTGTGGGGGCTACGTATGCACGAAGTGACGAGAGTCCGTACAGCTACTATTCCTGTTATGTCCGGATAATTTTAGGTTTACACCATGCTTTGTGGACACTGTTATTTGATTATACTTGCTAATTGTAACAAATGGAGTTAAGTTGACAATTTCTAAGGATTAAGGGCTTCAAGTTTAATTGTATTTATTCTTAAAAGAATCAAGAAAGTGTTATGATTTAAATTATAAAATTATATTTGACCGTGTCGCACGTATGATCCGCGAGCGGAGTAATTCCTTAAATTTATATTTGACCGCGTCGCATGTATGGTTTGCGAGCGGGGTAAATAGATGCATCTATGGTTCGCGTCGTTCGACCCTAGGCAACGAACAGTTTACATTTATGTTGAATCGGGCCGAACGTCCTCGGTAGAATTTGCATGTGATAATAGAACTAGTAGTTCTTTTTATAACTTGTATAAATTCATTGATGAGGGATCATCTGTTTTGAATAAAGGAAGTGTTTTGAATTCTTGAATTGAAAGAATTGTTCAGTTGTCTCTTGTTTTGAGTTTTATTGTTATCTATACTTATCATGCTTAACTAGAATCTCATGTTATTATTTTGTCGGCCTTAGTAAGTGTCGTAGTCGACCGCTCGTCACTACTTCTTTGAGGTTACATTAGATTATTTTTATGTACTCACGCTACACTTCTGTACTTGATTGTACAGGATTTGAGGCAGGTGCATCTGGCCACCAGTCTGGCGTATAGATTCGATCCCCAACTCAAGACTTTCCCGCTGAGCTGCCTTTTGAGTCGTTCCGCAGTTCTTGGAGTCTCTCTTATGCTTTATTTTCTATCTATTTTCCTTCAGACAGTAGGCTAGTATTCTTTTGTATATTCTACTAGATTATTACTTGTGACACGAGGTCTTGGCACATACACTAGTAGACTTATGACTTTGGTTTTGTTTACATGATTTCGATTTGTACTCGTTATTCCCTCCCATCGCAGAAACAAACACAATTTGCAAGTACAAGAAGGCATGCATTTCGAGCTTTCGCTCTAATTTATTATTTCCGTTAAAAGTTGTGAGAAAAAGAAAAATTTCCTGCAAAAAGTTGTTCTCGATTGGGCTTAATGGTGTTTGATTCTCATAGGCGTGGAATGAATTCAGTTCAATAATGTGTAATTACTTATGTGGAATTGTTGTTGTGTATGTGTTTGTGTTACATCTTTTAGTACAGGGGTGGGAGTGCCTACGATTCTGGCTGTTGTTTGATCTGTTCAGTTTTTTCATGATTAGTGATGGGAAACTCTTGACAAATGCACATTGTGTTGAACATCATACCCATCTATCTTTGCAGTTTTGCTTTGCTATAGTGACAATCTTCCTATTAACTGACTCTTCTATGTGTATACTTGTTTTTTTTTAATATGATTTTTTTATATTATAATGTCTGCTATGTATTTTTCTAGAAAATATTTTTCATGAAATAATAGAAAGCCCTTAAACTAGAGCAAATGGTGACATGTGAATTATATATAATTGATAATTGTAATTATGTTTTGTTATGTAAACCGAAGTGTGGTTTTGTGTTGGATATAATATTTCTTTTTTCTGAGAGGAGGGAATATCTCGGTCATCCATAACCATGGTCCACAGATTAAGGCTTGACTTTAGGATTAGACTGCATTTTCGGAAAAAGGTTAACATGCACTTTATTTCTTTTTTCTATTAAAGGTGAATCCGTGACGGAAGCAAACTTTTAATTTGTTATAAAAAAAAAGTGCAGAAGATGTAGGGCTCTGCTAGAGCCACTTCAATTATTTTAAATCTAAGCTCTGTTTGATCTCTAAATGAAAGGGATTAGGGGCAAGGGAGAGTGTATCAGTATTATCATTCTTAATCTTATTGTACTCCTGTTATTGTTGACTTCATGCTGCTTTGCTTTTACTTCATTTTTCTCACTAGGTATATGAAAAGCTCATCATGTTCTCCTTCAAAACTGGTTCAGATTTTCAGGTGAAATCCAATGGCTCGGATTAACTGCTTATATTCGTGTGTTGTGTGGGGTCCATCCCCATTATAAAAAAAAGGAATGAAGTTAGATTTGGAACAAAGCAAAATCGGCTAAGTTGGGCGATGATAACAACTTGCCAATTTTGGTTGTCGTGGAAGACATTTTCTCACCTATAAAAAGCTTCAACTCTCATTTTAAAACACACGAAGAAAGGGAAGCAACACAGTAGTTGCAGAGTGTATTTCTCAAGCATTGTGAGAAATAGACTGTGTAGGAAAAATAGAGAGTGTGAGCGATATTGTAGTGAGGTGAGAATCTTAAAAGAGGGTTATTTCTTTTGAGTGTATAGTGGATTACTTTGCTCCCTGGAGTATTTTACTTGGACTATTGGGTGTAAAATTTCTCATTATAGTGGATTACTTTGCTCCTCTTGGGCTCGTGATTTTTTCCTTATTCAGAAGGGTTTTTCACGTTAAAAAAGATTTGTGTCCTTGTTGTTCTTTTTTATTCTTGTTGATTACCGTATCTCGGTCCTACATTATTTTTCTGCTGTTATTATCGCCAATATTATTTCTGTAAGGGGATTTATTACCAACAACTGGTATTAGAGCGCAGGTTCTGCTCGTTCATTGAAATATTCTTCACTGTCGGTAGTACTATACTCGGTAAAACAAAAATGTCCGGAGTAAAGTACGAGGTAGCAAAGTTTAATGGAGATAGTGGTTTCTCAACATGAAAAAGAAGGATGAGAGATTTACCTATCCAACAAGGATTACACAAGGTACTAGATGTTGATGCCAAAAAGCGTGATGCTATGAAAGCTGAGGATTGGACTGACTTGGATGAAAGAGCTGCTAGTGCAATCAGGTTGCACTTATCAGATGATGTGGTAAATAACATCATTGATAAAGACACCGCACGTGGAATTTGGACAAAGTTGGAAAGCCTATACATTTCCAAAACACTGACAAATAAATTGTACCTGAAGAAGCAATTAGATGCCCTACACATGGGTGAAGGTACGAATTTTTTGTCACATTTAAATGTCTTTAACGGACTAATCACACAGCTCGCCAACCTCAGAGTAAAAATCAAGGAAGAAGATAAAGCCATATTGCTATTGAACTCGTTGCCATCTTCGTATGATAATTTGGCAACAACCATCCTGCACGGTAAGACTACCATTGAGTTAAAAGATGCCACATCGACTTTTCTATGCAATGAGAAGATGAGAAAGAAGCCTGAAAATCAAGTACATGCTTTCATCACAGAAGGTAGAGGCATGAGTTATCAAAGGAGTTCGAGCAACTATGGTAGATCCGGAGCTCGTGGGAAGTCAAAGAAATGATCCAAATCAAGAGCTATAAATTGCTACAATTGTGATCAACCAGGTCACTTCAAAAGAGATTGCGCAAATCCAAAGAAGGGCAAAGGTGAAACCAGTGGCCAGAAGAATGACGACAACACAACTGCCATGGTGCAAAACAATGATAATATTGTCCTCTTTATAAGTGAGGAAGAATAATGTATGCACATGTCAGGTCCAGAGTCGGAATGGGTGGTTGACACAGCGACATCTTACCATGCCACACCGGTAAAAGATCTTTTTTTTCCGGATATGTAGCAGGTAATTTTGGAACTGTGAGAATGGGTAACACAAGTTACTCAAAGATTGCGGGAATTGGTGACATTTGTATCAAGACAAATGTCGGATACACATTGGTTATAAAGGACGTGCGACATGTACCTAATTTGCGGATGAACTTGATCTTGGGAATTGCTTTAGATCGAGATGGATACGAGAATTATTTTACAAATCAAAAGTGGAGATTCACCAAGGAATCATTGGTGATTGCAAAGGGATTTGCTCGTGGCATGTTGTACAGGAGAAATGCAGAAATATGCCAAGGTGAATTGAATGCAACACAATATGAGATTTATGCAGATTTGTGGCACAAAAGAATGGGTCATATGAGCGAGAATGGATTGCAGATTCTTGCCAGGAAATCACTCATCTCTTTTGCCAAAGGTACAATAGTAAAACCTTGTGACTACTGTTTATTTGGTAAGCAACATAGAGTCTCATTTCAGACATCATCTGAAAGAAAATTGAATATGCTTGATTTAGTGTATTCTGATGTTTTTGGTCCAATGGAAATTGAATCGATGGGCGGTAACAAATGTTTTGTTACTTTTATTGATGACACTTCACGTAAATTTTGGGTTTATATCTTGAAAACCAAAGATCAGGTGTTTCAAGTTTTCCAGAAGTTTCATGCTCTGGTGGAAAGAGAGACAGGTCGAAAGCTAAAGCATCTCCGAAGTGACAATAGAGGTGAGTACACTTCAAGGGAATTTGAAGAGTAGTGTTCGTGTCATGGGATCAGACATGAAAAGACAAATCCTGGAACCTCACAACAATGGCGTAGCCGAGAGGATGAACTACACCATTGTTGAGAAGGTGAGAAGCATGCTCAAAATGGCTAAACTGCCTAAGTCATTCTGGGGTGAAGCAGTTTAGACATCCTGTTACCTAATCAATAGGAGTCCATCAGTTCCATTAGAGTTTGACATACCAAAGAGAGTATGGACCAACAAGGAGATGTCCTACTCACATCTGAAGGTGTTCGGTTGCAGAGCTTTTGCACATGTACCAAAGGAGCAGAGAACAAAGTTGGATGATAAATTTATTCCCTGTATATTCATCGGATACGGAGATGAAGAGTTCGGGTACAGGTTGTGGGATCCTGTAAAGAAGAAGGTCATTAGAAGCAGAGATGTAATCTTCCGAGAAAGTGAAGTTGGAGCTGTAGATGATCAGTCAGAGAAGACAAAGAATGGTATAATCCCTAACCTTGTTACCATTCCTTATTCTTCTAACTATCCCACAAGTGCAGAAAGTACGACCGACAAGGTTGCCGAACAGGGAGAGCAACTTGGTGAGGTTATTGAGCAGGGGAAGCAACTTGATAATGATGTCGAGCAAGTGGAGTATCCCATTTAAGAAGAAGAACAACCTCAACCTCTGAGGAGATCAGAGAGGCCAAGGGTAGAGTCATGCAGGTACCCTCCCACGAAGTATGTCTTCATCAGTGATGAGGGGGAGCCAGAAAGTCTTAAGGAGGTAATGTCCCATCTAGAAAAGAACCAGTGGATGAAAGCTGTACAAGAAGAGATGGAATCTCTACAGAAAAATGGCACCTACAAGCTGGTTGAACTTCCAAAGAGTAAAAGACCACCCAAATGTAAGTGGGTCTTTAAACTCAAGAAAGATGGAAATGGCAAGCTGGTTAGATACAAAGCTCGATTGGTGGGTAAAGGCTTCGAACAGAAGAAAGGTAATGATTTTGATGAAATTTTCTCACCTGTTGTCAAAATGACTTCTATTCGTACAATCTTGAGCTTAGCAGCTAGCCTAGATCTTGAAGTGGAGCAGTTGGATGTGAAAACTGCATTTCTTCATGGAGATTTGGAAGAGGAGATATATATGGAGCAGCCAGAAGGATTTGAAGTAGCTGAAAGGAAACACATGGTGTGCAAACTGAATAAGAGTCTTTATGGGTTAAAGCACGCACTATGACAGTGGTACAAGAAGTTTGACTCATTCATGAAAAGTCAAACTTACATAAAGACATATTCTGATCCATGTGTATACTACAAAAGATTTTCTGATAACAACTTTATTATATTGTTGTTGTATGTAGATGACATGTTGATTGTAGGACAAGACAAGGAGCTAATTTCCAAGTTGAAGGGAGATTTATCTAAATCCTTTTACATGAAGGACTTGGGCGCAACATAACAAATTCTGGGAATGAAGATTATTCAAGAGCGAACAAGCAAAAAGTTGTGGCTATCTCAGGAGAAGTACATTGAATGTGTACTGGAACGCTTCAACATGAAGAATGCTAATCCAATCAGCACACCTCTTGCTAGTCATTTTAAGTTGAGCAAGAAGATGTGTCCTACAATAATGGAGGAAAAGGAAAGCATGACCAAAGTTCCTTATTCTTCTACCGTCGGAAGTTTGATGTATGTTATGGTATGCACTAAACCTGATATTGCTCACACATTTGGTGGTGTCAATAGGTTTCTTAAAAATCCTGGAAAATAACACTGGGAAGCTATCAAGTGGATACTCAGGCACCTGAAAGGTATCACATGAGATTGTTTGTGCTTTGGGGGATCTAATCCAGTCTTGACATGCTATATAGATGCAGATATGGCAGGTGAAAATGATAATAAAAAATTCACTACTGGATATTTGTTTACATTTTCAGGGGGGGGGGCTATATCATGGTAGTCGAGGTTGCAGAAGCGTGTCGCACTATCTACAACTGAAGCGGAGTACATTACCTCTACAAAAGTTGGCAAGGAGATGATATGGCTGAAACGGTTCCTTCAAGAGCTTGGCTTGCAGCAGAAGGAGTATATTGTCTATTGTGACAGTCAAAGCGCAATAGAATTGAGCAAGAACTCCATGTACCATGCAAAGACCAACCATATCGATGTAAGATATCATTGGATCCGAGAAAAGGTAGAGAGTGAATCTCTACAAGTCGTGAAGATCTCCACAAGTGAGAATCCTGCAGATATGCTGACCAAGGTGGTACCAAGATACAAGTTCGAGTTGTGCAAAGAACTTATCGACATGCACTCAAGTTAGATGTCTGGTGTTACCTTCTTCAGGTGAATGGGTATGGAGGAGGAGATTGTGGGGTCCATCCCCATTATAAAAAAGGAATGAAGTTAGATTTGGAACAAAGCAAAATCGGCTAAGTTGGGCGATGATAACAACTTGCCAATTTGCAAGTCTGCAACTTGCAGAACCAAAACCAATTTTGGTTGTCGTGGGAAACATTTTTCTCACCTATAAAAGGAGAGTTTCAACTCTCATTTTAAAACACACAGAGAAAGAGAAGCAACACAGTAGTTGCAGAGAGTATTTCTCAAGTATTGTAAGAAATAGACTGTGTAGGAAAAATAGAGAGTGTGCGCGATATTGTAGTGAGGTGGAAATCTTAAAAGAGGGTTATTTCTTTTGAGTGTATAGTGGTCCCTGGAGTATTTTACTTGGGCTGTTGGGTGTAAAATTTTTCATTATAGTGGATTACTTTGCTCCTCTCGGGCTCGTGGTTTTTTCCCTTATTCAGAAGGATTTTTCACGTTAAAAATATTTGTGTCCTTGTTATTCTTTTTATTCTTGTTGATTACCTTATCACGGTCCTACATTATTGTTCTGCTGTTATTATCGTAAATATTATTTCTGTGGGAGGATTTATTCCCAACATATTGACAGTTAAGGTATAAGGAGTTGTTACGTGTATTAGATTCCAAGCAAGAAAGTACATTATCTGTATTACAAGAAGCCACAGATGATAAGTGTTCCTCTATATTGTGGAAGATAAAGTATTGACAACAGTAGTGTGTTGATTAACTCTTTTCCATTTTGTCCACAATGCTTTGTGATGAAAAACAAAGGTTGTAAACAATTTTAAGCTTCAATATAGAGCCTCTTGGGACCGAAATAATCAGGTGTCATACCAAAGCTAGAAAAGAAAATCTTGAACGACGATAAATCACACAACAAAATAAATCTACCAAAAGAGACACAAATATATAACATGGTTCGGTCAACTGACCTACGTTACGGAGATGAGCAATCCACTACATAAAAGGAGAGTACAAAATATCAAGAGAACAACCTCACGAAGAGGCAAACACAAGTGACACACTAACGCTTGTCCCGTAGAGTTCTCCCCCTAAACACGACTCTCCCCATATAGCTACATTGTGGATGCTACTGAATGAGAAGGAAGAATCCTCAATTTATAGAAGTCCAAACCTTTTCCTACGAGAAAAATGACTAACCAAATATGAGAGATTTATAATTTCACTCTACAAAAAAGAAAACTCAATTATGGTAAATATGTTGTACTTTACTTCATGAGATAGGAAAATCAATTATGATAAGAAAATTTGGTCAAACACCTAACAATTCTCCCTCTTAACCTGAATTTTTTGACAAAATAAACTTGATCCACATTCTTCTCATAATCTTCAACATGTCGCATCTCCAAAACTCCACCACAAAGTTTGTCTCAACGTGCGTAGCACACTGGTCAAATTTCTCAGCAAAAATTATGATTACCGTCAAATAGGTTGCGGTTAGAACTAAACCCAATAACAAAACAGAAATACCAAAAGATACACAAATATTTAATGTGGTTCGGTCAACTCACGTACGTCCACAACCGAGATGAGCAATCCACTATATAAAAGGAGAATACAAAATATCGAGAGAACAACTCTCGAAGAGGCAAACACAAGTGACACACTAATACTTATCCTGTAGAGTTCTCCCTATAAACACGACTCTCGAACCCTATATGGCTACATTGTGGATGCTACTAAATGAGAAGGAAGGATCCTCAATTTATAGAAGTGCAAACATTTTCCTACAAGAAAAAAGACTAGCCAAATATGAGAGATTTATATTTTCATTCTACAAAAAGGAAAACGCAATTATGGTAAATATGTTGTCATTTCCTTTCTGAGATAGGAAAACTAATTATGGTAAGAAAATTTGATCAAACACCTAATAGAGCTTTCTAAGATGAGCTTGATATAAAAAAACTTAGTTCTCCTGGTATATCTTGAAAGCTATCTGCATATATTGGCAATGGTATTTTAAATCAGATCATATACACACCGATCCTCGCTTGAATTGATTGTAATCACTCGTTGGTTGGGCATAATTAAATGTCACAAGTAAAACTTCAAAATTAAGAAAAAGCTTAATATAGGTAGTACTATATTTTTTGGTAGAAAAAATATTGCCTCCCTTTTTGCCGTTTTGCGTTCCTATATTGATTTATTGTGCTATTTGTTTCTACTCCATCTAGTCCACGGTAAGTTACCAATTTACATATTCCTAAAATGTCTTTTATTCTTTATATTAAATTATGTTGCAACGTTTAATTAAGAGTAGTGTTGAAAATTTAATTTAAAGTTATAGTAGGAAACCTTAGTTATTTAGAAAATGATTTATTTAATTCATGTCTAAATAGGATTAGATTTAATATAGGAATAGGTTTTGTTATTTCTAATTGAAATAGGTTACATACTATTATAAATGGGAGTATTGATATCTTATTTCATGTGTGGAGATCTACGGAGAAAATAAAGAATTAGAGAGATAAATCAGAAATTTATAATAGTTTCCCTTCATATTGCATCAGAGCTTCTATGATCTTGAGAGAGAATTAAGTAGCTTCCGCTGCCGGAGGGCGGCGCTAGCCAATGTGTGCCGCCTGTTGGCCCAAAAATATATTGGCAAAATCATAGATAGTTGTCAACAAAATTAGATTATTCGATGAAATATTTCAAGACAGATTCAAGAAAAGAAAAAACAAGTTTAAAGAGGTGCAAACAAATATGGCACAAGATGAAGACACTCTTCTCTAAAAGTTGCAGAGAGGTTTAAAGAATTTGGAAGTTGATTACGTATTTCAACAAAATTGGGTGTTGGTGACAAAGTGCATCAACGTGAGTTGGAGACAGGTGCTTCAACAAAATTGAGTGATGACGACCAAGTACATCAACGATTGGTGACAAAGTTCATCAACGTGAGTTGAAGACAGGTGCTTCAACAAAATTGAGTGTTGGTGACAAAGTGTATCAATGTGAGTTGGACACAGGTGCTTCAACAATAATTGAGTGTTGGTGACAAAGTGCATCAACGTGAGTTGGAGACATGTGCTTCAACAAAATTGAGTGTTGGTGACAAAGTGCATCAACATGAGTTGGAGACAGGTGATTCAACAAAAATTGAGTGTTGGTGATAAAGTGCATCAACATGAGTTGTAGAGAGGTGTTTCAACAAATTGAGGGATGGAGACATATGCTTCATCTAAAGTGAAAGTTGGAGAGAAGTGCTCCAATATAACTGCAAAACGAATAAGTCAGACTTATACAACTTTGAATTACGAGAGAAAGTTAGAAATTTAATTTAAAGTTGTAGTAGGACACCTTAGTTATTTAGAATTTAATTTATTTAATTCATGTATAAATAGGATTAGATTTAATATAGGAATAGGTTTTGTTATTTCTAATTGAAATAGGTTTCATACTATTACAAATAGGGTTATCGATAGCTTATTTCATATGTGGAGATCTATGGAGGAAATAAAGAATTAGAGAGATAAAGCATAAATTTATAATAGTTTCCCTTCATATTGCATCAGAGCTTCTACGATTTTGAGAGAGAATCAAGTAGCTTCCGCTGCCAGCGCAAGCCAATATGTGTCACCCGTGTGGCCCAAAAATATGTTAGCAAAATCATAGATAGTATTCAACAAAATTAGGTTATTCGATTAAATATTTCAAGACAGATTCAAGAAAAGAAAAAACAAGTTTAAAGAGGTGCAAACAAATATGGCACAAGATGAAATAACTCTTCTCTAAAAGTTGGAGAGAGGTATAAAAAAGTTGGAAGTTGATTACATGTTTTAACAAAATTGGGTGTTGATGACAAAGTGCATCAATGGTTGGTGACAAAGTGCATCAACGTGAGTTGGAGACATGTGCTTCAACAAAATTGAGTGTTGGTGACAAAGTGTATCAATGCGAGTTAGAGACAGGTGCTTCAAAGTGTTGGTGACAAAGTGCATCAATGTGAGTTGGAGACAGGTGCTTCAACAAAAATTGAGTGTTGGTGACAAAGTGCATCAACGTGAGTTGGAGACGGGTGCTTCAACAAAATTAAGTGTTAGTGACAAATTGCATCAATGGTTGGTGACGAAGTGCATCAACGTGAGTTGGAGATAGGTGCTTCAACAAAATTGAGTGTTGGTGACAAAGTGCATCGACATGAGTGGGAGGGAGGTGTTTCAAAAAATTGAGGGATGGAGACATGTGCTTCATCAAAAGTGAAAGTTGGAGAGAAGCGCTCCAACATAACTACAAAATGAATAAGTCAGACGTATACAACTTTGAACTACGGGAGAATGTTAGAAATTTAATTCAAAGTTGTAGTAGGACACCTTAGTTATTTAGAATTTGGTTTATTTAATTCATGTCTAAATAGGATTAGATTTAATATAGGAATAGGCTTTGTTATTTCTAATTGAAATAGGTTTCATACTATTATAAATAGGGGTATTCATAGGCCATAGCTTATTTTAATGTATGGAGATTTGTGAGAAATGGACATCAATGTGAGTTGGACACAGGTGCTTCAACAATAATTAAGTGTTGGTGACAAAGTGCATCAACGGTTGGTGACAAAGTACATCAACGTGAGTTGGAGACATGTGCTTCAACAAAATTGAGTGTTGGTGACAAAATGCATCAACATGAGTTGGAGACAGGTGATTCAACAAAAATTGAGTGTCGGTGATAAAGTGCATCAACATGAGTTGTAGAGAGGTGTTTCAACAAATTGAGGGATGGAGATATATGCTTCATCTAAAGTGAAAGTTGGAGAGAAGTGCTCCAATATAACTGCAAAACGAATAAGTCAGACTTATACAACTTTGAATTAAGAGAGAATGTTAGAAATTTAATTCAAAGTTGTAGTAGGACACCTTAGTTATTTAGAATTTGATTTATATAATTCATGTATAAATAGGATTAGATTTAATATAGGAATAGGTTTTGTTATTTCTAATTGAAATAGGTTTCATACTATTATAAATAGGGTTATCGATAGCTTATTTCATGTGTGGAGATCTATGGAGGAAATAAAGAATTAGAGAGATAAAACATAAATTTATAATAGTTTCCCTTCATATTGCATCAGAGCTTCTACGATTTTGAGAGAGAATCAAGTAGCTTCCGCTGCCAGCGCAAGCCAATATGTGTCACCCGTGTGGCCCAAAAATATGTTGGCAAAATCATAGATAGTATTCAACAAAATTAGGTTATTCGATTAAATATTTCAAGACAGATTCAAGAAAAGAAAAAACAAGTTTAAAGAGGTGCAAACAAATATGGCACAAGATGAAGAAACTCTTCTCTAAAAATTAGAGAGAGGTATAAAAAAGTTGGAAGTTGATTACATGTTTTAACAAAATTGGGTATTGATGACAAAGTGCATCAATGGTTGGTGACAAAGTGCGTCAACGTGAAGTTGATTACATGTTTTAACAAAATTGGGTATTGATGACAAAGTGCATCAATGGTTGGTGACAAAGTGTATCAATATGAGTTAGAGACAGGTGCTTCAAAGTGTTGGTGACAAAGTGCATCAATGTGAGTTGGAGACAGGTGCTTCAACAAAATTGAGTGTTAGTGACAAATTGCATCAATGGTTGGTGACGAAGTGCATCAACGTGAGTTGGAGATAGGTGCTTCAACAAAATTGAGTGTTGATGACAAAGTGCATCGACATGAATGGGAGAGAGGTGTTTCAAAAAATTGAGGGATGGAGACATGTGCTTCATCAAAAGTGAAAGTTGGAGAGAAGCGCTCCAACATAACTACAAAATGAATAAGTCAGACGTATACAACTTTGAACTACGGGAGAATGTTAGAAATTTAATTCAAAGTTGTAGTAGGACACCTTAGTTATTTAGAATTTGGTTTATTTAATTCATGTCTAAATAAGATTAGATTTAATATAGGAATAGGCTTTATTATTTCTAATTGAAATAGGTTTCATACTATTATAAATAGGGGTATTCATAGGTCATAGCTTATTTTAATGTATGGAGATTTGTGAGAAATGTAGAGTGCTTCCAGAGATTTATAAATAAAATATTTTCTTTCAAGTAGTTTAGTCACACTAATTATTTTTGTCTAGAATTTAATACTTTATTAATGAATGTGCCCAAGATAAGTTTATCACTTATTGTGGATCGGAGGGGTAACTTTAATCGACTAGCAGTTGAAAACCTAGGTAAATAGCTTTAAAGCTTTGAGAAGTCTATATTAAACCCAAAGAAAAGAAAAAACTTGCGAAATCTTTAAAAGAGGCATCTAATAATTGGTTAATTCCAGAATTTACCGTCTGATTCAGTTTATTGCGCGACTAAACTATCATTCTTGTGAAGAGCTATTTTTAAATACTTTTTAAAAAGAGTAAGCAAATTTAAATATGAGTTTTAATTTTTAAACTTTAAAAATATGCATAATTGATTCAAGGCGTAAAGATGCACTCATAACGGTTTCATTTAATGTGCATTAGCCCTTGAAATTTATGCCCCTTGCCCCTTGCCCCTTAGTCATCTTAATCACGTGGAGTATTTGTAATGAACTTGTTGACTAATGACTATAAGTAACATGTTAATCTACAATTTGATGCAATTGATGCTCGTTCGGACGGCTTGAATCCTTTGACGCTGTTTGTACAACAAGATTGAAGTAAATATAGACTTAACCTTCTAAATGTGACTTTCCCAAAGAAGTAGTCCCTATGTTTCAATTTAAATGACATAATTCTTTTATTAGTCTGTTAAAAAAATGATATATTTTTATATTTAAAATTAATTTAATTTTAAATATTTTATTTTATTCACTTTACCCTTAATAAAAAGCTTATATAGCCCCACAAATATTATTGCCTTACAAAGATTTTGCCCCTTAAGTTTTCAGCATCACATATTTCAAAAGTCTTTTTTTCCTTAAACTTTGTGTCAAGTCAAAGTATATTATCTAAATTGCAATTGATGGAGTACAATATATTTCTCAAATTAGAACAACATCCACACTTCCTTACGTGAAAGCAAAAGAAATAATTACTTGACATCACTCTATAGTAAAAAATGGCCCATGTTTTTATATTTTACCCGACCTAGCTCATATTGTACATATTTTGAAAGCACTAGCAAATCCAAAATTTGTGTTTTTACAAGCATTGCTTCTAAAAGCTATGGAGATATATTTGTGTTCTCACAGCCATTATTTTCACTCTCTTTTCTTCTCATATCTTCTACATATGCTTCAAGGGTCGTCCGCCATTACTGCTTCTCCCCTGTGTCACCTGGTTGCAATGTAAGAAAATTGAAGAGTAGAAGTCCACCATTGAAGGCTATTCAAAGCTTTGCTTTCGAAAATAGAATTTTTTGAGTTTGTTAGTTGTTTCGATTGGAAAAATTTTATTTTGTGTCTCACACAACTGATATTAGTTGTGTGAGGTCTCTTTTTTCTCTCACAACTGTGTGGGTCCCAGAATTTTGTGGACCCAGATGTGTAAGATATGGGTCCACAAATATGTGAGATAAGAAGAGGTCTCGCACAACTAGTGTAAGTTGTGTGAGACACAAAATAAAATCACTCTTTGGATTGGGTGTTGTTCCAATTGATTGAAAATATCAAAAGGAGTTCAAAATTTAAATTTGAAGTGATTTTGAGTAGATTTGAGCAAGATTTGAGTTAAATTTAAGAAAAGACGCAAGGAAGAAGACGAAGTCAGTTTTTTGTATAATTATGTATAATCTTGTATAATAGTGTATATGAGTGTATAAAAACATCTTATACACTATTATACACATTTATACAAGCGTCTGTAGATGAAATTCTTCCACGATTTTTAGTTGCAATTCTGTTCAAAACCAGTCCAAATCTTCATTTAATGACTTTAAATTTTATGTACAACCTCCTTAAACTATTTCTAACAATTCTAAATAACAACCGCTCTAAATTTCTCACAAAATCAAATACGGAATCTAAACCCACATATTTAAGCTTGTTAAAAATCTAATTTTTGCCATTTAAATGGATTTAGTTTGTTGAACTAATATTTGAGTTACAATTGCTGATTCGAAAATTAACTTAAAAGCTTGAACAATCTTTAAAAAAAATTAAATACATAGTAATTTTGAGGATTTATTGGAGTTGGATATTAAATCTTAGCCTATTATTTTGGGAGAATGACACAATTACCTACAAAAATAAAATTATTTACCCTTGTCTACCCGTTTATTTTTTTACCTATTATTAGTTACATTTCCTACCCATAGTAGTTTTTGTGGGGAATTTTTTCTTTATTCTCCAATTTTTTATTTTATTTCTATGCTTCTTTTTTTTTTCTTCCCCTTTTTTTCTCCTTTTCCTTTTTCTCGTTTTCTTCTTATTTTTTCTTTTTTCCTTTTCTAATTTCATTTAACTTCTTTTTTATATACTTTTTCTCTTCGTAATCTAATTTCATTTACTGTTTTTATTATTTTTTTTTTTATACTTTTACTAAAGAAAAATCAAATTGCGTACCAATTAAATGTAGCTAATACAACCAAAAATATTAACTAACATATGATATCAGTATAGTATATAGCTATACCAACATGGTATACAATTGTACGCAAAGAGTTAAAAAAATAATTCTTGTTATGAGTTTCAAAATAACCACAAACTCAACAAACCCAATTTATGAGTTTCATAGCTTCAAGGTCCTCCAATGGCAGATTAATGTTTTGCAGAAGTCAGAAGTATTGGAATTCAAGTCATAGAATAAATCAAAATAAAAAAAATTTACATTTTCAATTTGCTCCTCACTCTGGGTAAAAGCTTAAAGCAAATTAAAAGAGAAAAAACAAGTGAATTTACTAGTAATAAGTGTACTATTATGGTATATTATATACTATTACAACATACTGTTACAGTATATTGCATATTATTACAGTATACTATAAGAGTATATTGTATACTATAATAGTATATTGTTGCAGTATAACTATATACTCCTATGGTATATTGTATACTATAGCGGTATACTATTAGGGTACTGTGTTCTTCTTCGATTATTACATTATACCGTTGCAGTATATTGTAAACTATAATAGTGTATTGTTGCAGTATAGCTATATACTCATATAGTATATTGTATACCGTAGTGGTATACTATTGGGTAGCTGTGTTATTCTTCGATTTTCAGCTGAAAATTTCGATCTCAATCACCTCAAATCAGCTCCAAATGCTATCAAATTTCAGTATGAACTTCCAGAAGGTACTATAAGCAATATTTAAAAGCATCCACTTTGAATTAAACAAGAAATCTTCAAAATAAAAATTTTAAATTCAAGAGTTTCAAGCCCAATAATGGTGAATATTCAAATACACATAAAAATTTAGACCCAGAAAGCTTACTTGAAGGTACTATAATACAATAATATTGAAGACAGAAACAAAATCTAAAGAAAAATTCACAAGTCAAATCAGTAACTGCCTGTGAAATATGATTTCTCATGGTTTGGCTATGAGATTTTTGAAATGAAAGAAATGGCTACCTGAAATAGCGTTAAGTGATGCATTAAATGAGGGGAATAAGCTAATGCATGGGCCCGATAAATAGTGTGGGCCGCATGAGCAAGAGAAGCAAATAATTTGGGCTTGGACATTAAAGGGTAAATAGTTTAAAATTAATGGGTATAAAATAAAATTTTCTCTATTATTTTAGGCTAGTTGGTTGTAAATTAAAATATGGACAATAAAATAAAAAAGTGGGGATAAAATTTCTTACGTGAAATTTGCCAAAGTAAAATAACGATTATTACAACCGGGGAAAAATAGATAAAGGGGTACACGTGTCACTGAATGCTAGTGGTAGCATAGAAATTCTATGGCCTTTTAGGTTATAATTTGTGAAGTGTTAAACCAGTAAAATCGACTCTCTACCCCTAACCCTCACTCCGCCATTTTCAACAGTACAAAGCCTATTAATCTCTGGTGAAAACAAACCGGGTTCGAAGAAAAGTTTCTCTTGCGATGGCAATGGCAGGGCGAGTCAGATCCACGCTCCCTCTCCTCCGCAAAGCCCTTTGCTCCGATTCAAGATCCCTCCTCTCTAATCCTGAGGTATTCATTTTTATCAGATATGAGACCTAATTTTGTCTTCGATATTGCTGATTTGTTTTTAGTTGTTGGGTTTTGCTTTCATCTATATTTTGATTTTAGATTCTTGAAATTATATATTTTTATTTATGTGAACGGGTTATATATATATGCAGTCACAACAAACCGTTTCGTTTTTTTTTTTAAATTAAAAATGAAATCGAAGGGAATAGATGGTATCGTTGCAGCTTAGGGTCGACTATTTTGGTGTGATTCTCTTATTGAATATTCTGTTGGAACCGTTTGTAGTTCTGTTTTATTTACACGCGAACTACTTGAAAAGAGATATCTTTGGATGTGCACAGTGCTTAAGCACATCCCATTTGAAGTTTTTGCTGAATCGCTTCAGGACTGTTAAAATTGTCCATGTTGAAATCTGGTAAAACGGCATGTTATATATTTTTTTTTAATATGTTTGCCTTTTTTTTTTTTGGTTGCAGTTGTCAAGGAATTATGCTACTGCCCCAGCCAAAGAGCAAAAAGTTAAGGTTAGTAAATCGTATGAGATTGTAGTTGTATTTGTGTGTGTAATATCTGTTTCTGAGATAGTTTTCTTACTTGAGAGTGGTGAATGTTCTGAAGTTTCAAGTTGAGTCCCTCAATATGCCACTTATTGCTGCCAAAAGCATTGCATTCCTACCCTGAATTAAATGCATATTGAACCAATTGGGTACATCAAATCCTCAAAGTGGTAGCTGCATCTTTGATTTCAAATCTAAGTTGGAGAGTCCTTCGGCCTTTCTTGAATTTATTAGAGAAGTTATCGATCCCCTTCAGGCAAAGTTCAACCCCTTTCTCTTTGAAGCTTGGATGTAAATCCACAATGTATATTGTCATTTGACACCAACTTGTTGTTTATTGGTTAGAATTCATCTGAATTAGCAACTATCGAGCTCACTTGTATTAATAGGATAAAGTACCTCGCATATAAAAGTTCTGACGGTTTTTTGAAATCAAGGATGAACATAACTTAATATTTTTGTTACATTGCTCATATCTGTTAAATTAATGCCTTCATTTGGCGAATTCTTTGGCAATGGATAGTGTGAACTGATGCTTTTCTCCCATGTACTCCTGGCGGTTGTTTTTTTCATTTTGCTGCCAAGTCCAATAAGTCTTTCATATAGAACTGGGATACTTCGTGAAAAGTTTTAACAGAAGTGCTCGCAGCAAAAATGATGTGGATCATTTCAAGCGTAGAAGTCAATTGTTGACCATGTTAATAGTCCCATATTATTGGTTGATAGAGAATCAACGTAAATTCTAACAATGAATAGCTACTAGACTTAGTGGTCGACGTGGACTATATCTGTTTGAAGCTGTTTGTAGAGCAAATAAATCATCTTCTCATTATTGTTGTAGAATACTATGGTTGTAGGGGTTGATTATTAGCCATAAAGTTCAAAACATCCTTGTTCTCCTGTCAATTATTTATGTCTTGGACCTGTTCATTCTTACCAATTGTACGGAATGTAGAAAGTCCTTTTGTTATATTTTCCCTCATTTATCTCAAATGTGTTCTGAGTGCTCTTTTCTCTTCCTGTTTGTGAATCTAAGTTTAAATTTGAAATACGTATCACTCTCTATCACTTGAAGCAATTACATCATTTTCTTTCTTTCATAGTGTCTTCAACCTAAGAGATGCTAAGAAATGGATACTTTTACCAAAGCAAAGGAATACAAGTCTTACATCTGTTAACATCTTTTGCTTCTATGATGTTTTAGGTTCCTGTGACGATGTATGGAGTTTCTGGAAATTATGCCTCAGCTTTGTACATCGCAGCTGTAAAAGCTAGTGCATTGGAGAAGGTCGAGTCTGAGATTTTGGACCTTATTGAGGCTTCAAAGAAAAGTCCTAAATTTTCTCTGTTCATGAAGGATCTCTCTGTGCCTACGGGTACAAGAGTGAAGGCCATAAGTGACATCTGTGCACATGCTAAATTTGGAGATCTCACAAGGAACTTCTTGGGTATGGTACAATTATATTGTTATTTCTGAAAGAAAATACTACTATTGCATTTTTTAAACTTGAGATTTGTTGGTTTAGATAACAAGTAGCCATAAACAAACAGATTCTCATTTTTTGAAGTTAGATTCTGCTTCAAGATTTTGATCCTGGTAGATTGGTTGTTTTGTTAACTCAAAGATTCGCATCAATTTGGTATCTATATTCTGTTTTAGAGGATGCAAGTTCCTTTTATCGATGTTAATCTTACTAGCAAATTATAAATTCTTCTTCAATGTCGCTATTTGTTGGTATATATTTTCCTAGCTGCATGGTCATCTCTTCATACTGGAAGCTGAGGCTTCCTCTGTTATCAGTTCAGGTGTTCTCTTTTACTCCATTTGGGGGAAGGGAGTACGTGAGTTGTGATTAGTTTGGTGTATATCTTCAGGAAAGTCGCATTGTAGTTTCACCCCTTCAACATTGTACCCCTTCAGATTAATGCTTGACTAAACAAGACAATCCAGAAGATACATTCCTTTTAATTTTATTTAGTAGGATTCGTTTTTAAAATTTAGAAGATCAATTTCACATTGAACTACATCTGCCCCCTCTCTCTCTCTCTCTCTCTCTCTCTCTCTCTCTATATATATATATATATATATATATATATATATATATATATATATAGATGGCAATATTTTTTTTGCTATAGTGGTATAACCATATGCAGTCTCAATCCTTGTTTTATTCCCTGAATGCTAAGCTGCATGTGGGTATTTTATTAGATTTATTTTAGTTTTCTTTAGTTGTACAAAACAGTGAAACACGTATGAGGTAACCAAACAATAATGTCAACTACAGTCTTGACACCTTGACCATTTCAGCTAATGTGGTCAAGTTGTGGTCCATCATCATTCAGAATCCCTTCCCCTAAGCTAATTTGCAAACCTTACAACTTATTTGTATTAACCCTTGTCTATATCATGCTTTCCTCAAGCCAATACTGCAAATACGATTATTTTGAACTTTTCTATTATTCTGGTATCTGTTTGTCATTTATCGCTTTCTATTGACATGGGAATTTCCACCTTTTTCCTATTGTTTCATCGCTTCAGGAATAGTTCTTCCTTGTTATCACTTACACATTGGCAGCATAAGCTGCTAAGTTATATTTCATTTTGCCTTTTCTGCATTGGTTTCTATGTTTGATTTAAAGATCAGACCTTAACAACCACTAATTTCATCGTTCATCTCTTTGTTTCTTATTGTCATGTGGTATCTAAGCACATGTATTTCAGCTTTATTAATCTGCTCAGGTAGTATTTTCTTTCCATTTATGTTCACTTTATGTTTGTCTGACACGTTCTCTTTCACCTGTGCATTTCTAGTTGTTTTGGCCGAAAATGGGAGGCTGAAACATATCGATGCCATAGCAAAAAGGTTTGCAGAGTTAACCATGGCACACAAGGGGGAGCTTAAAGCCATTGTAACAACTGTTATTGTAAGTTCACCTATTTTGAACCAAAATTTTGATTTCGAATTTAGATCTCATCTTTCGGTCTTCGTATAAAATTTGTCCAGGCTATGAACTATGTTTTCGGCATGGTATTTATTATATCGTTCTTTGAAGAGTAAACTCAAATTAGGAGGATGAAAGCAATATGAAGTTTGCTTATAAACTGCTTATGGGGACTCTTGGAAGATCGTTATGAAGCAACTCTTTTCTACTGCAGAGAGATAGTGTCTTTACAGTTTTTCTTACTTAGCAGTTTGCTTTAAAAGTCATTATATCTGCACTTTTAATGTGACTACAAAATGACATCCAATGTAATTAGTACCATGGGTAGTTCTATTCTAATATTTCAATGTGTATATAATCATTATTAGTGGACCCTTTCATGTAATGCTTGATACTTTGAGTTGAATTCTTTCATGCTTGTCCGTCTCTCTTGCACCCTGAGGGATTGGGTGGTTAACTACTGTATGATACACGAGATTTTAATTTGGGCAGTAGGATGTATATGTTACATCTGGTTGTCATAGTTTGTCATTTTGTCGTAGTTAAATATCTGATTATTGTATCTTTTGTTTTCTTTACCCAGCCTCTTCCTCCCGAAGAGGAGAAAGAATTGAAGGAGACATTGCAAGAAGTGATGGGAAAAGGGAAGAAGGTGAACATTGAACAGAAGGTACGTTATGATACTGATAATTATTTGGTAAATTCTTCTTAACAATAAAAGATTGCATCTGCTTATGATGTGATTTCCATTGTTGTACAGATTGATCCTAGCATTCTTGGTGGGCTTGTGATTGAATTTGGACAGAAAGTTTTTGACATGTCGATAAGGACTAGGGCACGCCAGATGGAAAGACTCTTGAAGGAACCTCTCAACTTCTGATTGCGCGGAAGCCTGTTTTAGTTATTAACCCTGTTGTGGTTTTAGCTGAAGATGAACATCCATCCTCATTTCGACTGCTTGAAGTGTTTCCTTTTCATATAATGTTCTTGCAAATAAAAGCCTACTTATACATTTGAATCTATCTTCCAAAGGAAAACACATCATTTTTTTGTGATTTTTTGTGAGGGCAAAGTAGGAATACAAATAATATTTTCTTTTTGTCTAACATTGCGTGAAATGCTCAGTTATGTGTCAAGTAGGTGCCAATTGTTTGAGTGCAATTATTCTCTCCATTAACAACTAATCTTTGCTTGTAAAATCTTTCGAGTTACTAATTTCAACATTGGGAGCTCCAGTCTGTGTAGCATGGCGAATTCTTAATGTCTTGATTTTGCCTTTGGAGGAAGGGCTCCGTAAAACGCAATGATGTATGTTACAAAAGCAACCTTCTTTTTCTTATTTACAAAAGTAATTAGCTTATTATTGTCAAATAGGCTTTTGGACTTTGTCATCTTTACAATTCGAGATCATGATCAATTTATTCTTAAGAGTTTAGGAAGTAAAGGAAAATTAATCACACCGAATCGATTTAGTTACCAAGGTTAAGAGGTTGATTGAAGTGATAGTATGTATTAAATCCTTCTTTTCCCCTTGTAAACAAGAGTGGGAAACAAGATCAAATTTCTCGGTAAAAAATCACGGTGAGCCCTATTTCGTCACCCCATTTACTTTGTACCAACTTTTAAAAAAAAAAATTTAACAAGTACCCAAAGTATAGACAACTTCAGACATTTTCCTCCTTTTTTTCTTCTTCTTCTTAGGCACTGTGAAAACAAATGTGATGGTGAATTTACATGGTATTTGTGAGCAGGTTTTAAGGTGATTTATGGTATTTTATAGCGGTGAGTTGTTGTGGCACTCCTTTCTTTGCTACTCATTTCTTAATTGCAAAATTGATTTGTTAGATTTGTTGTTTTGATAAATTGATAATTGGGGTTTATTCTTTATAGTGAGCTGTTGTGACACTACTTTCTTTGCTACTGCTTAGGTCTTCTTCTTCTTAATTGCAAATGGGTTTGTTAGATTGTTGTTGTTTTGACAAATTAATAATCGGAGTTTGTTCTTTATGATATTTGGAGGTCAAGTTACAAATTTGATACCATTTGGAATAGATTTAGGTGTTGAATCTTATATTGAATTGTTGAAATTTGAAGAATAATTTTTTCTTTTTGAGCAATTTGTACTTTAGACTTATTTGACCTTAAGTGCATGAAACATTTGTTGCACTTTAGACCTATTTGACCTTAAGTGCAATGTTTTCACTTCATACCCATTTGACCTTAAGTGGATAAATATTTATTGCACTTCACACTACAGACTAAAATTTTTTCTTCAACTTCAGACCAGGAAAGTCTGAAATTGATTCTAAAATGGATAAACTTGTAAATTTTTGTGCGAAGTGGATATAAATTTAACGGTAACCCCAAAATTAAGTATACCCATTTTTAGCGATATTTGTCAAGATCACCAAGAAAAATGAAAAGGATGAAGAAGTAGGTAAAAAAAGAAAATAAAAGAACAAGAGTGTTATTGCGTTGTTTTCAATGTATAATGGGTTTTTAGAAAGGAAAACTTACATAAATGTCCCAAATAAGTCTCAACTTACCAGCCTTTAGCTATTAATCATAGACTTACTAAAACTAGCCAAGCACATATAAAACATGAAAAACCAAATAAATAAGGGTCTTTCTCTCAAAGAATCACATTCAAAAATCACCTTCCATATTTTAAAGCGTGATTAGCAACATTAGATGCAAGACGGAAAGGAAATTTAATGGATGAGGTAGCAAATAAGGTGATGAAATACGAAAAAATATAATATTCCAAAAATCTAAGCAAAAAAGAAATTTTTTCAATGCGTATAGTTGAAATTCATTGAAAACATATCGATAATTCAATATACAAAATTTGAGAAAAATTGGAGGTGATTTGGACTAGTTTTATATCAAAATTCGTAATTAAACCGAGTTCAAAATTCTTCTGCGACACATGTATGAAATATGTATCACACATGTATCTCACACACATGTATACTTGGATATACATGTGAGACACAATTGATACATATATGATATATTTGCGATAAACAAATGATACACGCTGTGATATACATATCATTTTTTTTTTCATGTCCAGTTTTTACTTTGAATTTTCAATTCAAACCACCTCAAAACTTCACCTCAACCCAAACTGAGATTCAAGCTTCTTAGAATGTACCTAATCTATTCTAATAACACCCACTCAAAAGAAAGAAAAAAATTGACTTTTTTTGCTATAAATAACTAATTGGTTAATATTAGTAATTTTTTATGAATTAATCAATTTTTATAATAAGATACTTATAAATAGATATAGTTGGTAGTTTCCCATTTACAAATGCTTCAGCCAACTTATATCCAAGTTGGGCTTGGGTTGGAGTAGTAAGGTGTAGCCCGTCTGGCTCCAAAGGTAGGCCCAAAGCATCTACAACTATTACATTGGGAAGGTTAATTTCAAGCTGGGTTTCTCTCACCCCCTCAATAAAGGGTCTTTGTCTAGAAGCTAGAGCTACCTACACAATCATGACAAAAATCAATAAAAATAGAACAACAACAACAACAACCCAATAAAATTCCACAAGTGAGGTCTGGGGAGGGTAGTGTGTACGCAGACCTTACCCCTACCCCAAGGGGGCAGAGAGGCTGTTTCCGAAAGACCCTCGGCTCAATATAATAAAAAAGACAAAAAAGACAAAAGAAGAGAGTATTAGATTCACCGCGGAAATCATACGGTAAAAGGAACATAGAAAGCAGGA
>MU683690.1:114830-160610 GCA_026770625.1 Nicotiana glauca
TTTATTGGAGCATCTAGGCTTCTCCTCTGTACATGACCGAACCATCTGAGCCTCACTTCCCGCATCTTGTCATCAATAGGGGCCACGTGCGCCTTCTCTCGAATGCTATCATTCCTAATCTTATCATTTCTAGTGTACCCACACATCCACCTCAACATCCTCATTTCAGCTACTTTTATCTTTTGAATATGTGAGTTCTTAACAGGCGAACACTCAGCCCCATACATCATGGCCGGTCTAACCACCGCTTTATAGAACTTACCTTTGAGTATCGTTGGCACTCTCTTATCACACAAGACTCCAGATGCTAACCTCCACTTCATCCATCCTGCACCAATACGGTGTGTGACATCATCGTCGATCTCTCCTCCACCGTGGATAATCGACCCAAGATACTTGAAGTTGCTTCTATTTGGGATAATTTGTGACTCAAACCTCACATCCACGTCCACTTCCCCCGGCCCGGCGCTGAACTTACACTCGAGGTATTCCGTCTTCGTCCTGCTTAGCTTGAAGCCCTTCGACTCAAGAGTCTGTCTCCAGACTTCCAATCTCTCGTTAACACCGGCTCGTGACTCGTCAATCAGAACTATGTCATCGGCGAATAGCACGCACCATGGCACCTCCCCTTGAATATGGTCTGATATCGCATCCATCACCAGGGCGAATAAGAATGGACTAAGCGCAGAGCCTTGGTGTAATCCCATTTCGACCGGAAAAGGCTCAGAGACCCCTCCTACTGTCCTAACCCGAGTCTTAGCCCCGTCATACATGTCCTCAATAAAAATAGAAACAGACATAAATAAGCAAATTTGGTAAGAAGAAAAAAAGTAAATTCATGATAATATTAAATTTTGGTAGAAAATTAACAATGAAACGGATAAATGTTTTGCAATTGCTATGGAGTACTTGAGTAGATGCTTGAATAGGGAATTCAAATATCTCCATAGGTGTGCTAAGCTTGGCATAACTCATATGAGTTTTGCAGATCATCTGTTAATTTTTGCAAGGGGTGACATAGCCTCAATCACTCAGTTATAACACTGTCTTAATCACTTTTATGAGGCTTCAGGCTTGAAAGCCAACCAAGAAAAAAGTCCAATCTTCTTTGGAGGGGTTACTCAGTTGGCTAGTGAAGATAGTGCAAGAATTTGGTTACTCCAGAGGTATATTACCAGTTAAGTACCTGGGAGTTCCACTAACCACCAAGAAGACGTCCATAGCTCAATGGCAACCACTTATTGAGAAGATGGTAGCAAGAATTTCATCATGGACAGCAAGAAAAACTCTTACATGCTGGAAGAATTCAATTAGTGCAATCTGTCTTATTTAGTATTCAGGCTTATTGGTCTCAACTATTTCTGATTCCTAGCAACATCCTGAAGACTATTAAAGCATACTGCAGAAGCTATGAGTGGTCAGGAGTCAATGTCATTATAAAAAGATCTCTGGCAGCATGGGATAAATGTATACTCCTAAGAGTGCTGGGGGACTAAATCTAATCAATCTAAAAATATGGAATAGAGCAGCAACATCAAAGAACTACCGGGGTCTAACAGACAAGGGTGATACGATGTAGATCAAATGGATATATGCATACTATATAAAAGGCCAAAAACTATCTGATATGCCAATATCAAAGCAGGCTTCCTAGTTAGTTAGAAAGATGGTGGAGGCAAGAAGTTCAGTAGAAACAATTCAGATCCAGCTAAAGAAGAACAACATCATGATCAGACAACTATATTTGGCTATGATGGGTCAATTGCCAAGAGTAGAATGGAAGATGTTCATGTTTGGAAATGAAGCAAGGGCAAAAGCTAAATTCACAATGTAGCTATACTTCCAAGATAGGATGGTAACCAGTGACAGATTAAACAAATGGGGGATGCAGATGGAGAAGGAATGTATTCTATGTAAAGTGCATGATGAGAACATGAAGCATATTTTCATTGAATGTGACTATACTAAGATTGTATGGACAAGACGGTTAAAATGGATGCAGAGGATACCAATCTGGGCAACTTCATGGGACCAATACTGGAAATGGGTTGCAGAGAATACAAAAGGAAAATCAAGTAAGGCAGGAGTATTCAAGATGGTGTATGCAGAAGCTATTCATGTGATCTGGAATGAGAGAAATCACATGATATTTAAAAAGCAAAGCAGGAAAGCTGAAGAGTTAGCTAGGAATATAACATGCATATGTAATGTTAGAGCAACAAATCAAAATAGGCAGCTTATACAAAAATTTCAATTCTGATTGTAACTAATAGTAGAGAGGAGGTGAGTATAGCATATACGTGTATAATTTTTAAAGAGGTAGAACAAGTAAGACAGTATGCTGAGTTGTAAGCCAACTGTGGATTTGTAAAGCTTCAATGGTGATTAATGGAAAATTTTAATTACAAAAAAAATGTTTTTTACATGAATATTTCACTGTTCACGATCACTGGCTCTTGAATATATAGTGGATACTTAGGGTGTGTCTGGTACGAAGGAAAATATTTTCTAATTTTTCCATGTTTGGTTGGTTTAAATGATTTGGAAAATATTTTCCGTATGAATAATGTTTTCCTTATCAAGAGAAGGGAAAACATTTTCCAAAACTTTTTTTCAACCTTCCCCACCCTCACCCACCCCACCCCCTCTCCAAAAAAGGCTTTTTGTTTTCAATTTCAGTTTTTCATTACCACTCACCCTACTAACCCTCCACCCCACCGCACCGCACCCCCACCCCCACCCCCAATGCCGCAATTTTTTTTTGTAATTTCAAATTTCTGTATTTTTTTTATTTTTCTGCACCACCCCTCCCCCCTCCCCTACCCGCACAATTTTTTTTTGTTTTTATTTTTTTATTTAAATTTCTATTTTTTTCGTTTTACTGCCCTCCCTCCCCCCTCCCCCCCAAAAAAATTTAAATATATTTTTTAGTTTTTTATTTATTTATCGGTTTAAATATTCAAAATTTTACAAGTTCCAAAATTATGAGTTCAGAGGTTTATGTGTTTGGAAGTTTACGGGTTTAAAAATTATAAAGTTTACGGGTTCAAAATTTCGCGGTTTTGAAAGTTTAACGGTTGGAAAGTTTATGAAATTTTTGGGTTCGGAAGGTTGTCGGTTTGAAAGTTTATGGCATCATGTTTATTATATTTAAATTATATATGAATACTCTTGAGAAGTCATTTTCCTTAATTTGCGTATTAAATACCGAAAAATGAATAAGATTACTACTTATTTTCCAAGAAAAAAAAATTTAAAAAATATTTTGCACGGAAAACATTTTCCGCAATACCAAATACACCCTTAATGTAATCACTTAAAAGAAAGAAGATATCACTGTAATTGTAAGGCTAATGTTAAATGAACCCTCAGATATTCTCTTTTAAAAAAAAAGAAATTATATAGGAATTTGAAATTTTAAGGCAATCATATGTTTGTGTGGAAGAAAATTATTAAAATCATATGTTTCTTCTTCTTCCAAACATAAGCTCCACTTTTACGACTCACAACTATCACCTAACACTACAATCATCAAAATTACAGCCATCAACCTTTGTTTAAGTTGAAAGATAACGTCATAACGTGGATATTAATTGTCTTTCATATAATATTTTTCACTAAAATGTACATTTTACAGAAGATTCTACATGGTACGTGGTCCATTTATAGATGTTAACATGTCAATTTGAGGAAACAAAGATTATTACATTTAAAAACACTAATAAAATTCCTGAAATTAGTCAAACATACGAAATTTGTGATGTTCATTGTGATATGCAACATGATTAGGCAGTTCAAATTACTGTCACACCTCCTTTTTCGTTACACCCGCAAGGGCATAAAGGAGTTTTTCCACATAAAGAACAATTGAAACGAGATTTATTATTAAAAATCAGAGTAGCCACTTGGGAGGTTTATGGTTTCCCAAGTCACCGGTTGAATCCTGAACCGAGGAAATTATGACTCTGTTAACAGTCCGCGAACCAGAAATCCGAGTAAGGAATTCTGTTAACCCGGGAGAAGGTGTTAGGTATTCCCGGGTTCCATGGTTCTAGCACGGTCGCTCAACTGTTGTATTTAATTTTATCTGATTTCAAGACATGTTCTAACTTATGTGCCTTCTATTAGAACCCACTTTTATTTTTACTTTTATAAGAATTGCAACATCGTGAAAATGCGTTTCGAACCACGTCGCACCAGTGCACCCATGGTTGTCAACACATTTCGACTTCGTTGAGATTTGGATTTGGGTCACATAAATGTGCACCCGTATTTAAGAAGGTAAGATTAAAAAGCGCGCCTAAAGTGACTGATGTGTTATTATTTTTGGGGAAGGCCGTGAAATCCGCTAAACGGCCCGTCCCGGATTCTAAGTATTTAATAGCCATTTAAAGAGGGCCCCGCAAGTTATGTATTTTGTTTAGCGAGGCTCGTCTCATTTATTGTTTTAAAGGGCAATCCTAGAGCAACTACAATTCTCTATTTTTATTTGTCTTTAACAATGAAAGAAAAGTCCTACTTAATTAACATATCAATGTATCATTACTAAGATATTCAAGTGAGTATTGAATTTAAACGATCAATCACTTCAATGAAGCCTCAGCGTTTTGGGCCTTAAAACTGGCCCCATACAGGTTTAACCCTGCCTATCGAAGAAACACTGCCCGCATATGGGCCCCGTGCAAACGGAACTAGGCCCAAGCTCTATTTACCCAAAGGGCTGTCCACTCACAAGCCCAATCTTGTCCCTAATCCAGTGTTATATACATATTCAATTCATGTGCAATTTGGGAATTTAATATACGTATTCTGAAAATCTTAACAACTTACTAATTGAAACCACTATGTATTATGAAATATGTTTGCAAATCTGAACCTAGAATCAAATCAGTGAACTAAACAACCATTCTATTTTCTTTGTTTTGGCTGGCAGATATACTTTTAACGTTGTAGCCTTGAAAGGAAAATTTGATGCTACAACTCATAAACATATCAATAACTGAACTACATTACACTAAACTGCTGCTTTCATGCTTGCACTACTATTGATTTCAAAGTTGAATTAAGTAAAAGTACGAAATTAAACTAATTAAGGCTAACAAACGATCTCCACTTTCACAGTCCACAGTCTATCACAACTCCAAATGGTTCAAATCAGTATAAGCAATCTTAAGTTATACAGTTCCTAATTTAACATAATTCAAACAAACCAAACTTGAACAATTTCACATTATTGGACAGAATGTCACTACAAGCATTCACATGAATGTAAGTCTGAAATTCTACTTCATTCCACTCCAATCCGAGGTTACATCAATGAACTCAAGCGTGTACCTGGAAAATGAAATAGGGGAGAGGAAGAGGATCAACAGTAATTTAGTCAGACAGAGTTCAAACCAGCAGCAACAGAATAATTTTGAACCAATCACAGCTTCAATAAAACCCAGGAATGAACGTAGAGATTCAACAGCAGGCAATTGATCAAAAACAGACTTGTTTGACCTCCAGTTTATTCAAAACTTGAACTAGGAAGCTACAGGATGAATCAATGCAATTGTTTTTGGATTTTTTGAGAATTTTTTGGACAGGATCCAGATCTAAGAAAAGACTTGAGCTATAAGATCAGAACTTTTAGCTCCTTTGATTTGAAATTCAAACTTTGAACTTCAGATTTGCAGAAGGGTTTTTGGGGGGAATATTTGGGTTCCAAAACTTGTTAGTGAAGGCATGAGAATGCCATTTTATAGGCAAACTTCAGATTTCCTACTTTTCTTTTTTAGTCCCTAAGGTTGTGACTTGTTATTCAAGTAAATACCCCCTAAATCTTGTATTTTACCTTAGAATCCTCACCTAGAAGCTTCTAGGGAGTTCTATTTCAGCCACTTGTAGGATTTACCATTTGAACTTTCCATTTTGTCCCTAATATTTTCCTGAATTACCCCTTTATTTCTAAAAATTACTAACCTAGATTAATAGGGTCTACTAATTGTTACCAAAGAGGTGTTAATCAAACAAAATAACTACCCTCAAATACTAACTAATTATGACTAAACCTTATAATGAACTGAAACCAGACAATGAATCAGAGAGTTATTGACAACACACTAACTAAACCAACTACACTGAATTAATCAACTAAGTCAAAACTAGAAAATAAAAGTGAAAGTAAAAGAGAAAGACGATTAAAAGCAAACTAACTAAAATCTAGGCAAATAAACAATTAAGAACAAAATTAGAAGAGAATTGACAGCAATTAAGACACACATTAAACTGGACATTAATAATTAAGAGAATAATCAGCAAAAGAAGATAATTACACCAAGAAAAGAAAACTCACTAATACTGACATGATCTCAAAAGTCCGGCTAACTGAAAGCTCAACTCCGGCCATCTCCGGTGATATTCGAGCTCTTTTGACACTAAATTCCTCATGAGGGAAGCGAGGAGGATGAGGGATGTCAATTTAATATAATTTGAAGCTATTAGGGTTTTGCCGGAAAATATTCAATTTGAAATTCGAACAGTTCCAGGCAGATTCGAGAAAAACTAGCAGGGGATTTGGATGGGGGAAGGGAAAAGGGACCCAGGGTGTTAATTTGGACCGATTTGGGCGAGGTAGCTCCTTGGCCGGAAAAACTTTAAAAGAACGTTCGAGGCCTTAGGACAAGATTCGAGGGAAACCATTAGTGGATTTGGAAATAAGGGAAGGAAAGGAGCATGTGGTGTTATTTTGGACTGATTTGGAAGAGGTTGCGTTGTGGCCGAAAAAAATTTCGATCCAATATTTGAGCTTTTGGCTATGATTCAAAGAGAACAGATACCAGATATGGAAAGAGGAGGACGAGGGGAGATAGGGGTGTAATTTTGGGTGAAAAAGGTCAGCCGTGAGGCGATTCCTGGCGGCGGAGCACGGCGGGGATGCGGCGAGGTAACGTCAGTGTTACAATGGCGGCTGGAGACGAGGCAGGGGTACGAGGAGGGTAAAGCTGTCTAGGGTTTGTGTTATTTTTCAGACCATTTTATTAATAACCCAATGATGGATTCGGGTCGTTGGATGAAGGAGATGAATGGCCAAGATCACTTCGTCACTTAGCTCAAAGTGACGTCGTACTGCCTCAATACTACGTCATTTAGCTTGTTTTGAAGACTGAAATGCTTGGACCAGACTTGGCTAAATTGGGCCCGGAACGGGTGTGGGCAGATTTGGGCTAAGGGTTTGTTTGGATTTGGCCCAAATATGACTTAACACTCTTTTGTTTTGCTTTTCTTTTCACATTTTGCTTTCTTTTTCTTATTTTGTATTGTATTTCAATTTGTATAATTTTTTTTATTTTATAAAAATTCAAAATTAAAATAAAGACCTAGTTTATTTCCAACACTAAGCTAATTAATTCCTACAAATTGATTAAGTCCTATTTAAAGTAATCTCAAATTCAACAATTAACAATTAAAAATGCAAAAATAGACTATTTTGTTATTTTTATTATATTTCGTTCTAAAAACAACTTAATCCCTAATTAATCCTAAAATGTGAAGTTAAATCCTAAGTGCAAATGCCAAATGTATTTTTTTCCATATTTTCCATATGAATTAAAATGCACAAATAAATGCAAACAATTAACACAAAATAATACAAAAATTCACAAATTACAAAAATAATGAAAGAAATTATTTTGTTTGAATTTTTGGGAATAATTCACTTAGGGAAAAAATCACGTGCTCAGAGCTACCCCTCTTTGCTCGAAAACATGAAAAGTTTTCGTGTAAACATAAGTGAGCGGAAACGAGCGATTTTTGCCCGTTCGAATATTCCGTATGAAGCATTTTTGAAAGAGTTTGACCGCACCCTGCTTCATAGGTTGCCTACATATCCTTGGCTAAAAAGGAATCAGGTCAGTGTAGTTCGGGAATGTCTAGTAGCTGGGACTACCACGAGCTGTGATTTCACTGCGAATGCTGCTGCTACTGCTTGCTGACCTCCCTTATTACACCATGTCAAAATAAAAAGAAGTTAGGCTAAGCTATGAACTATGAATTACAAAGGTCCTATCTAAATTCTTCAAACTTGTTCTTGTACTTCCTATTGCCTTGTTGTCTTGTGTTTTCTTGTTGGAATTCTTGCGTTGTTGCCTTGAATTGTGATCAGAGATGTTTTGCCGTTCCTTCGAGTGATGCTTGACTACATACATGCCTCTATTCTTCAAGCGGGCGCCTGATTGCTGATCTTGAAAATTATTCCCTTATTCTCCAGGGGCTCCTGATCGCTGGACTTTGAAAAGTATTCCCTTATTCTCCAGGTGGGTTCCTGATTGCAACAGACAAACAAAGAAAATTTTCCTGCCCCAGTTTGGTGGCTGGGCACATCAGGTTATCCGATATCAAAACTTGAAAACTAAAATTTGAATTGTACCTCCCTTATTTTCCAGGTGGGCGCCTGACTACTGAAACTTGAAAGGTATTCCTTTGTTCTCCAGGTGGGCGCTTGACTACAACAAAATAGACAAACAAAGAAAATTTTCTGCCCCAGTTTGGTGGCTGGGCACATCTTGTTATCCAATATAAAAAATTAAAAGCTAAAATTTGAATTGTACTTCCCTTGTTCTCCAGGTGGGCGCCTGACTACTGAAACTTGAAATGTAGTCCCTTGTTCTCCAGGTGAGCTCTTGATTGCTGAATTTGAAAAGTATTCCCTTGTTCTCCAGGTGGACGCCTGCTTGCTGAATTTGAAAAGTATTCCCTTGTTCTCCAGGTGGGCTCCTGATTGCTGAACTTGAAAAGTATTCCCTTGTTTTCCAGGTGGGCTCCTGATTGCTGAACTTGAAAAGTATTCCCTTGTTTTCCAGGTGGGCTCCTGATTGCTAAACTTGAAAAGTATTCCCTTATTCTCCAGGTGGGCTCCTAACTGCTGAACTTAAAATGTATTCCCTTGTTCTCCAGGTGGGTGCCTGACTACAACAAAATAGACAAACAAAGAAAATTTTCTGCCCCAGTTTGGTAGCTGGGCGCATCATTTTACCAAATATTACTAAAATTTGAAAGCCAAAACTTGAATTGTACTTCCCTTATTTTCTAGGTGGGCGCCCGATTGCTGAACTTGAAAAGTATGCCCTTGTTCTCCAGGTGGGCTCCTGATTGCAACAAAACAGACAAACCAAGAAAATTTCTGCCCCTGTCTCAATCAAGAAAGATTTGTTAATATAAAATGGTGGTTAGCTGTTGGAATTCTTGTTGGGTATATTCCTGCTTCCAGCTCTGTTCCAACTTGTTTCCCCGGACTTGCCTTAAAACACCTCGATTTCCTGACTGACTTTCAACCCTCGTATAGCTGTATTTGTGTTTCCGACCCTTCTATTGGAAACTTTGCTTCTCCCCCCCACAATTATCTTATCAACCCGCCGATGGGACTTTCATTGGTCCTTCATACCTTACTTTCTTTTGATATGTTCCAATCCTATTGTGCCGTACCACTGGGAAGCTGGTAGTTAGCCTTGACATCCTTCAGAACTGATACTGAAACATCTTATAGACAGACTCCAAGAGAATGAAATGCAATGATCTTGAAGGTTAAGGATAGAAAGACTCCAAAACGGATGACTTGTAATGAAGAGAAGAGGATAGGACTTATCTGAGTGGAACGGCCGATACCATTGATCATGCCATGCATTTGGATTAACCAGTCTAGTCTGTCCAACCAATTAGCTTCCAATTGCCACATTTGCTATTTCAAACTTTCATAACCTGACTTTCGCCAAAACCCAAACGCTGCTCGACTTGCCATGTTTCGAGCAGCTTTCAACCACAGATTTGCTTCATTTGCCCATCTGAAAACTCACATTCGCTTTATGGTGCCCGTGAGGGTTTTCACCGACAAGACTCTCTCATTTTTGATTTTTCTCAAAACTCACTTCGCCTTACGGTGCCCATGAGGGTTTTCACCAATAAGACTCTCTCATTTTAATTTTTCTCAACTCACGTCGCCTTATGGTGTCCCTGAGGGTTTTCACCAATAAGACTCTCTCATTTCTGTCATTTCTCTTCTGGTACGAGAGTGTTACCCCAAATATGAATCACTTTACCTGCTCGCATTGGCATTTCTTGAAGATTGATCGGAAGGTCTTTCTTTGGACCGTAATGCAGGCTTTTGGATGGGGTTTAGAAAGAAGGGTATAGAGGCTCAAAATAATTCAATCACAAGTTTAATATTACAACTTTCGGGATCAGCTTTTCTTACAACAATCACAACTTCTGCCCCATTCTCTTTCTTGGGGACCTTTGGAGTTTTGTTTTGGTATGACTGAACCTCAGAGAGGCTGCCTACGTACCCTTTCGAGATCAAGTCAAACGTAGTTCAGGTCGTAAAATTATGTCGTTGTTGCGATCTTTCCTTTCTTCCACTTCGCCTTTTCTTTCTTTTCATTTCTTTTCTTTTCTTCTTTCTTTTTTTTGTTTATTTTCTTTTCTCTTCTTTTTCTTTTCTTTTTTTTTTTTCGTTTCTTTTCCTTTCTTCTTCTTTTACTTTTCATCTTCATGTTCTTTTTTCACTACTTTTCTCTTGTTTTAACACTTACTTTCCCGCTCGGGCCTATGAGTTTTATTGTTGATTCCGAAAGAGGGGTACGAAAGAAAATAGAATGAGGCTCAAAGGGATAACAAAGGATAAAGTGTTTGGATAGCAGAACAAAATGCCTTCGTCATTTCAATCTCAAAACATACCAAATACAAGTAAGTACAATTAGACAAAGAAATCATACATAGTACCTTTTAACTGCATCGGAGTTAATATCCATTTCTACACATTTTCCTTCCACATTCGTCAGATGTAATGCACCATTGGACAACACTCTGGTTACAACAAATGGCCCCTGCCAGCTGGGGGCAAACTTTCCTTTTGCTTCGGCCCAATGAGGTAAGATACGCCTCAACACCAATTGCCCTACTTCAAACTTCCGCGGATGCACTTTCTTGTTATATGCTCTTGCCATTCTCTGTTGGTACAACTGTCCGTGACATACTGCTGCCAATTTCTTTTCATCAATCAAGCTCAATTGCCCCAAGCGGGCCTTGACCCATTCAACATCGTCAATTTCTGCCTCGACGATAATCCGAAGGGATGGTATTTCAACCTCTGCGAGTATTACTGCCTCCGTACCGTATACCAATGAATAAGGAGTCGCCCCTACTGAAGTGCGAACAGTAGTGCGATAGCCTAACAGAGCGAAAGGTAACTTCTCATGCCATTGCCTGGACCCTTCCACCATTTTCCGAAGTATCTTCTTGATGTTCTTGTTAGCTGCTTCGACCGCTCCATTCGCCTTAGGAAGATATGGGGTGGAATTGTGGTGTGTGATCTTAAACTGCTGACACATATCCGCCATCAGATGGCTATTGAGATTGGCACCATTGTCTGTGATAATTACCTTCGGGATTCCGAATCGACAAATGATATTCGAATGCACAAAATTGACCACTGCCTTTTTGGTCACCGATTTGAAAGTTTTTGCCTCAACCCACATAGTGAAGTAATCAATGGCTACTAGAATAAACATGTGCCATTGGACGCCGCTGGATCGATTGGCCCAATGACATCCATCCCCCAAGCAACGAAGGGCCATGGTACCGACATTGTATGCAACTCAGATGGTGGAGAATGGATCAAATCTCTGTGTACCTGGCATTGATGACACTTGCGCACGAAACTGATACAATCCCGTTCCATAGTAAGCCAATAATAACCTGCTCGAAGAATTTTCTTCGCCAATACATATCCACTCATATGGGGTCCACAAACTCCCGCATGTATCTCGGTCATGATAATTGTAGCTTGTTTAGCATCCATGCATCTCAATAAACCAAGATCTGGAGTTCTTTTGTACAACACTCCTCCACTGAAGAAAAATACGCTTGCCAAACGTCTAATGGCTCTCTTTTGGTCCCCCGTGGCCTGTGCCGGATATACTCCCATCCTGAGGTATTCTTTGATATCATGAAACCACGGCTCACCATCGAGCTCCTCTTCCACCATGTTACAATAGGCATGCTGATCTCGGACCTGAATCTGCAACGGGTCCACGTACGCCTTATCTGGATGATGCAACATCGATGCCAAAGTGGCCAAAGCATCAGCAACTTCATTATGAATCCTTGGAATATGCCTGAAGTCTATCGACTGAAACCGTTGACAAAGTTCATGCAAAAACTGCTGGTACGATATGAGCTTTAAGTCTCGTGTCTCCCATTCTCCCTGAATCTGATGCACTAGAAGATCCGAGTCGCCCATGACCAAGATCTCCTGGACACCCATGTCTATAGCCAACCTCAAACCCAAGATACACGCCTCGTATTCAGCCATGTTATTGGTGCAGTAGAAGGGAAGTTGAGCTGTAACAGGTTAGTGTTGCCCTGTCTCAGAAATAAGTACCGCTCCTATCCCAACGCCTTTGGTATTGGCAGCCCCATCAAAGAACAACTTCCACCCCAGTTTTATGTCTTGTTCTAATTCCTCGACATGCATTGTCTCCTCATCAGGGAAATATGTCTTCAAAGGTTCATATACATCATCAACTGGGTTCTCAGCTAGATGATCAGCCACCGCTTGTGCCTTCATTGCAGTCTGGGTCACATAGATAATATCAAATTCCGTGAGCAAGATTTGCCACTTCGCGAGCCTCCCTGTGGGCATAGGCTTCTGAAAAATGTACTTCAATGGGTCCAACCGCGAGATAAGATAGGTGGTATATGATGACAAGTAATTTTTCAATTTCTGCGCTACCCAGGTTAAAGCATAACACGTCCTCTCAAGCTGAGTGTAGTTTACCTCATAAGATGTGAACTTCTTGCTGAGGTAGTAAATCGTTTTCTCCTTCTTTCCTGTGACGTCATGCTGCCCCAGTACACAGCCAAAAGAGTTATCCAAAACTGTTAGATAGAGGATCAAGGGTCTTTCCGGTTCCGGCGAAACCAACACAGGTGGACTGGCCAAATATTCCTTAATCTTGTCAAATGCTTCCTGACATTCATCTGTCCATCTGACCGCAGCGTCTTTCTTTAGCAGCTTAAAGATAGGCTTGGAAGTCGTCATAAGCTGGGCAATGAACTTGCTGATATAATTTAACCTGCCGAGCAAACTCATCACCTCTTTCTTGCTTCTCGGTGGTGGTAACTCCTGAATGGCTTTGATTTTGGACGGGTCTAACTCAATACCGCGTCGACTTACCACGAACCCCAACAACTTCCCCGACGGAACTCCAAATGCACACTTTGCTGGATTAAGTTTGAGGTTGTACCTGTGGAGCCTCTGGAAAAATTTCCTCAGGTCTTTAACATGGTCACATTGCTTCCTTGACTTTATGATCACGTCTTTGACATAGACCTCAATTTACCGATGTATCATATCATGGAACATGGTAGTCGTTGCCCTCATATATGTTTCCCCTACGTTCTTCAACCTAAATGGCATGACCTATAACAATACGTCCCCCAAGGCGTGATGAATGCCGTTTTTTCCGCATCTTCCTCATCCATTAAAATCTGGTGATAGCCCGCATAACAATCCACAAAGGAACCAATCTCATGTTTGGCACAATTGTCAATCAATATATGGATGTTTGGCAGTGGGAAGTTGTCTTTTGGACTCGCCTTATTGAGATCACGGTAATCAACGCACACTCTGGTCTTTCCATCCTTCTTTGGTACAGGCACAACATTAGCTAACCAGGTGGGATACCGAGTGACCCGGATGACCTTCGCATTAAACTACTTGGTGACCTCTTCTTTGATTTTCACACTGATATCTATTTTAAATTTCCTCAACTTCTGCTTGACAGGAGGGCATGCTGGGTCTTTGGGCAATTTGTGGACAACTAAATCGGTACTTAAACTCGGCATATCGTCATATGACCACGCAAAAACATCTTTGTACTCAAGCAACGCTTTGATTATCTCTTCTCTGAGCGGGGGCTCCAAATGGACTCTTATTTTTGTTTCCCGTACATTCTCCTGATCCCCTAAATTGATTGCCTCTATGTCGTTCATACTAGGTTTGGGTTTTTCCTCAAATTGGCTTAATTCTTTACTGATTTCTTCAAAGGCTTCCTCATCATCATATTCTACCTCGTCATCACACTCAATTTCTTGTATTATTATTTCAGAGTTAGATTGGTAATCAAGACTAGGCCGAAGACTCGGCATGCATGACACATTAGTGATACCAGCATAAAAGGGACTGTACAAGAAAGAAAAGAAAGACAAAATAAAGGCTATCAGGAATGAAAAAGGAAAGAAATTGCATTTCATTAAAATTGTAAGATAACAAGGTTTAACTCATCCAAACGGACGGAACATAACATTCGAATTACAACCTTGGAAATAATCCAGATTAAACTGAAAGGAAAATCAAACTAACTACCACGACTCCCTCCGGGTAGGAAGAGGAGTAGCTACCCAATTATTAAGCTTTGCATGGGCCCCTACGAACTGCACATCCGCTTTTCTTGGACCTTCGCCTGCCTCCACCACATTCACATCGTCAAACAGCTTTTCGAACCTCTCAATCAGCTCCTTGTCGAGTTCTATCACCACAGAATTAAGCATTGCCATTGCTGGGCGCCTCTTAGTACCAGACCGGACAAAGGAACATGATAGGCGGGGTATGGGTTTTGGAAGGGTCCATGCTCTCTTTTTCATCTTCTTAGCTCGCCTTATGTCAGCAGTAGTGGGCTTAAAGCCTAAACCAAAAGTATCCAGGTTTCCAGGAAGAGATACCGGGGGTATGATGCCCTGTAACGAGGCACCCAAGCCTTTTCCAGGTAAGAATCCATTCTTTATCATTTCTGAAGCCACCATGACAGATGCAACAGCTACTTTGGGCCTAGGAATACACTCTCCTTCCGGAATTTTGGCAATGCTACGATGTCCAAGACTTGGTAAACCCACGGACCTTTGTCGTCCTCAACTTCATCGAAAGGCATAATGGTATTACATGAATTATCCTCTCCATGCACCACAATTTCCTGCCGGTCCCATTCGAATTTGACCATCTGACGCAAGGTAGACGGCACAGACTTTGCGGCATGAATCCAGGGCCGACCCAATAAGAGATTGTAAGAAACAACCACGTCGAGCACTTGGAACTCCATAGTGAATTCAACTGGTCCGATTGTCAGTTCTAACACGATGTCCCCAACCCTGTCCTTTCCTCCTCCATCAAATCCTCGTACGCAGATGCTATTCATGTGGATTCTCTCACTGTCCACTTTTAACTTTTCCAGGGTGGAGAGAGGGCAAATGTTTGCACTGGACCCGTTGTCAATCAACACTCGAGTAACCACTGAGTCTTCACACTTCACTGTGAGGTAAAGTTCTCTATTATGCTCAGTACCTTCCAAAGGCAACTCATCATCAGAAAATGTTACCCTGTTGACCTCGAAAATCTTGTTCGCTATTTTCTCCAAATGATTTACAGAGATCTTATCCGGAACATGTGCTTCATTCAGAATCTTCATCAACACTCGGCGATGCTCGTCCGAATGACTCAATAGAGACAGGAATGAAATCTGTGTCGGGGTCTTCCTCAACTGTTCTACAATGGAATAATCTTGCGCCTTCATCTTCTTTAAGAATTCTTCAGCCTCTTCTTCAGTTACGGCCCTTTTTACAGGTGTTGGATTGTCTTTGGCTACTTTAACCTTTCTCAGCTCTTCAGGGGCAAAGCACCTCCCTGAACGAGTCAGCCCATGGGTTTCACAAACTTCTTCCTTAACTTCCTTCCCTTTGTACGTCACAGTCACTCGGCCGTAATTCCATGGGATGGCCTTTTCACTGACTATTGGCAATTGAGTTACTGGCTTGATGATAACCGGCTCCGTGTGAGCCCCTTTCACGATTACAACGGGCTTGGCAACTGCTCCCGGTACCACCATTCTGACTGGTTCTTGTTTTACTGCATCACTGTTCAACGACTTCTTCTTTATCACCCCCACCGATTTCCTAACTGTCTCTCCTTCCTTGATCAATTCTTCCCCATTGGTTGGTTTCTCATGTGACCTGTCTTCACTAGCCTTGATCATCATCATGGTTTGTGACGACTTTTTAGATTCCCCCTTTTGTACTAACTCAATCATGTGAGTCTCATGATGGGTTGACAATGGATTCTGAGTGATGTTAGGTGTCTCTGGATCCTGCACTTCAATTCGGCGGGTATCAATGAGCTCCTGGATGGCCGTTTTCAAATGCCAGTATTTCTCTGTACCATGCCCCGGAGCACCTGAGCAATACTCGCAATTCACCGAATGGTCCAGGTTCCTTGGGGGAGATTTGGTATCTTGGGTTCAATCGGACTTAACATGCCCAATTGTCTCAATCTGTAGTATAAGCTGGTGTAAAATTCTCCCAATGGTGTGAAAGTTTTCTTCTTCTACATCCTGTCATTTTTAGAAACAGGGTTGGATCGAAAATCGAGTCCGGTAGGGGTTTTTGTAGGCTCTCGGAGGTGGGTAGGCATTTTGAGTGTGATAAGTATTTTGTGGGGTAGGTGCACGCCATGGCGCCTGAGGTTGAGGGTATGTTTGGGCGTGGTGAACTGAGAAATGGGAGGCGGGATGTGGGTAATAGTGTTGTGGCGGGCCATATGGGTTGTGTGGGTAGGTTTGGGGATGGGGGCGTGGTTGGTGATAATATGGNAACCCTCTTCCAACATACTTCCCATTTTCACTACCTCATTAAAAGTTTTTCCAACTGCCGACACCAGATGACCATAATAAGTAGGCTCCAAATCCTGCAAAAAATAATCGACCATCTCGCCTTCCTTCATTGGAGGATCAACTCTTGCGGCCTGTTCTCTCCACCGAAAATCGTACTCTCTGAAGCTTTCCCCTGGCTTCTTCTCAATTTTAGTCGATGACAGCCGATCCGGGACAATCTCTAAGTTATACTGAAAATGGCCTGCGAATGCCTGGGCCAAATCATCCCAGGTGTACCATCGAGCATGATCTTGCAGCGTGTACCATTCCAAAGCAGCACCACTGAGACTTTGACTAAAGTATGCCATTAATAGCTCGTCCCTTCCCCCAGCGCCTCTCATCTTGCTACAAAATCCCCGCAGGTGGGCTACTGGGTCACTATGTCCGTCATACAGATCAAACTTTGGTAACTTGAATCCCGCAGGCAATTGGACGTCAGGAAACAAGCACAAGTCCTTGTAGGCCACACTCACATGCCCTCCCAGGCCTTGCATATTTCTGAATAATTGCTCCAAGTTTTTCACCTTTCGTATCATCTCCTCCTACTCAGGGTTTTTGGGATGCTTCTCTTCCTCAGCTGAGATATCAAGACGTGGAGTGCAAAGATATGGTTCTGGAGGTTTGAAGGTAGGTTCGAGTGGGTAATAGTGAGTTTCCTGGGTTTGGAACAGGGGTTCACTAGAAGACCTCTATAATATGACGGGTGGAGGAGCCACAAACACGGGAGTGGTTGGAGGTAAAGGGCATGGGATTTGTTTGGGTGGTGGGGGTGGTGGTGTTTGGGAAGTAGTTGCGTAGTATTGCTGGTAAGTAGGGTAGTCCGAAGAAGAATTAACTTTAGGAGGATCTTGTGGCTGAGCTAATGGTGGGATGTAGGCAGGGTTAGCAGGATAAGCTGGTAGTGGGTGTCCCTCTGCCCAAGCCTGGTACATTTCGGCCATCTATTGCTTCAATTTATACATCTCCTCTTTCATGGCGTTGACATCCACAACTTCTTCCTCCCTAGATGGGTCGACGATGCTTGCTTCTAACTCTTGGTTGGCCATTTTTTACTTATCTTTAGAGCGGGTGTTGTATGGGTGGGTTGCCAGAATGCCAGTCAACTGAACCACCTGTCTGGACTCATCATCAACAACAACGTTGTTAGTGGTTAGGGCATTAACAAATAGATAACCGCACGTTTGGGGGATGAATGCACCTAGGCAATTGACGGTTTCTAGCATGCATTTGCTCGACCGCTTACATCATTCCGACTTTATTTATTCTCGACTGTGACATCTTTCTTTTATCCTTGCCTTGTTTCTTTTATTTTGCCATTGTTTCCTTGTTGCGGATTTTCCCTTCTCTTTTGTTTCTCTTTTTCTCTCTCGTTTTTCTTTTATCGCTTCGCTCTTTTTTTGGCTTTTTATTCTCACTTTCTATTCCCTTTTCATATGGCTATGGTCAGATCCTATGGAGATTGCCTACGCATCGTGCCCGTGCCTGAATCATATCAAAGGAAACCAATGTAAAATAGAAACAAAATGTTTTTTTTTTTTGGAATTTTCAATTTTACTAATAGCAAGCATTTCAATTACAAGGACTCAAGACTGATGCATCAAGACAACTAACAGATTCTAAATGACAAGACGGGCTACAAACTCCATCAACAATTATTCTACCTTAAAATGAAAGTGTAGACTGACTCGAAAAGAAAGTACAGACTCAGATAACTGACAAACTCTAGTGAAAGAAAATACAGACTCTAGTGACAATCATGAATACATTAAAGCTCCTGGTGCCCGCGGGACATTTTTCGGTCTCGCCGCGGGCCTATATGCAAGTTCCCTTTGGAGTCTATCCAGGTCACTCATTATCTGTTGCACAAATATCATCACTGAGGCAAAGAAGGTAGTGTGAGTCATGTTCTCACACATTTGGCATTTTCTGGTGATGTAATGAGCAATAGCTAGGATTCTTTCTCTGATTACGCCTTTTTCTTAAAGCAGTCGCCCTATTTGTTCGGCCCTAGCTTCCAAAGTCTGCTGATTTCACTCCTGGAGTTGTTGCAGGTCCATTTCTAATTGTGCTAATGCTGTATAGTAGTGCTCTCTTTTAACCTTGAACTCTTTTGCCTGTTTGATCATTTTGTTTTCTGCGGTGATGACCCTTTTCTTTAACCTTGCGACCTCATTATCATATTCTTCTCTTAACTGCTTAACCATACGGGCTCATTCTTCTGCATTTTTAGCCAATTGCTTTCGAACCCCGGCTAATTCTTTTTCGACTTTGTTGAGTTCAAAACTGTAGCCATCCACTCTTTGCCTTAGGCTTTCTATAAGTTTTGCGTCTTTGGCATTCCTGACGGGATTTTCGGCCACCATTTTCATTTTTTGGATTTGGGCTTGTAAGGCCTCATTCTCTTTAGCCAATCTCTTTTTCTCACCCTCGTTAGCCACAACTTGCACGTTATTTTCAAACTTAAGGTCTTGGACCCGCTTTTCCAATTCTCCTATTTTGGATCTGTATTCATTTTCTTTGGCTAACCAGGCCCACTATTCTTGCGATGCTTCTGTAAACTCCTGGATGTGAGGTCTTTTAGCTGGTCTCTCGTGCTCATATTCTCTCCTATACCAAGCAAGGTATCCCGGTGACACTTCGCCTTTGGCCCGATCCTGCACACAAGTATCTGCTTTTAAGTATTGCCATTCATTCCAGATCTGACGGACTCTTGCTTCAGGAAACTGTCTGTCAGGGCTAATCTCAACTACCTGAGCACTAAGGTCGCCGTCTTTCGGCACTATCTGGCACCTTCCGAGCTACCTTAAAACCCGATACGGGGCATAAGGCTGAATGCTCTTGAGACCTATTAGGAGGAAGTGTGGCCTTACTGCTGGCATATATATGATTTCATCAATAGGCAACCATCCGAGCGTCCACTCTATTTAACTAGCGGTGAGGGACCGTAAATACGTCATCCAACCTGTGAATCCTTCAAACAGATGGACCCCTTTAACCCTCGTATAAAACTCTTCTATGCGTGTTTTCTCTGAAGACCTATAACTCAAGAACTGAGGACGATGGCACAGATGCTCGATCATCCACATTTGCAGAAGTATATTACACCCCTCGAAGAAATTTCCCCCGGCTTTGCAGGTTGTAAGTGCGCGGAAGATTTCGGCCAATATCATAGGTGTGAGAGTGCTTTTGGCTTGAGTCATTAGAGTACTGATGACCTCGGCTTATTTTTCAACAAGAACGGCGTCACCCGACTTATTGGATAAAAATTAAAATTTTGGTATTTTTGGCTATTTTTGCAAAATGGATGGTTGGACCCGATGAGGGTTGCCTACGTATCTCACATTCGGTGAGAATCAAACGAGCATAGTTCCGGCCAATAAAACTAACTACTTTCGAAAATAAGACTCTTTTTTATTGACAAATACACTATTTCGAAAAACAATACTCTTTTTGTATTTTCTTTCCAACGACTTGAAAATAAAATCCTTTCGTTTTTACTTCATTGGTAGATAACGCAAACTATGTCTAAAAAAACTCTTTGTTTTGCTTTTCAATTGGCACATAAAACAAATTATTTAAGGAAAAAATATTTTTTGTTTTCCTTTTCCATTGACACCAAACACTCCTCTTATTTTCTCAAAAATCCGGTAGAGTTTCAGCATTACTTGGATATAGGTTTTTGCCAAATCCTGTAATTAACTCTCTACACTATTATTTCTTTTCCAATTTCCCAAATATTCCAGCCGGTCAGCGCGCGAGTCCAAGACAAATAAATACAACACGTAAAATGCATCATGGTAGTCTTTTCATATCTGGTTACCTGTCCGAGACGGACCTAACCCCTGTGTTGAGTCCCCTAAGGCATATGCACGTGATACAAATAAGCGCTCCTACTAGGGATCCGGCATGGAATCAAGTTATTCTAGGTTCAAAACCTGGGTATGTGTTCTAGACTATGTACCCGAGCGGACAACTCGAGTCGAGGAGGGGCTACGTACCGGGGACCTGCGGGATCGTCCGGCTTAGTAACTTGTCCGGCCTCTTTCTTATTTAAAGGTATGACACTAACAGAATAGGGAGTCTCAACCAGTAAGCACATCCCCGGAGGTGAGAAGAGAAGGGTTTCGGCACAGTTTATATATACAGTTTTGATAATATCAAAGCGGTAAAGCATTTAGCACATTAGGTCCAAACATGTAGTAAAATCAGATAAAGCCAAACATAACAATTATTCCAAGCTCGAATTCTTAGACCCTGAACCGAAGTTTTGGGTTTGTCATCCCCAGCAGAGTCGCCAGAGCTATCACACCTCCTTTTTCGCTACACCCGCAAGGGCATAAAGGAGTTTTTCCACTTAAAGGACAATCAGAAAGGGATTTATTATTAAAAATCAGAGTCACCACTTGGGAGGTTTATGGTTTCCCAAGTCACCGGTTGAATCGCGAACGGAGGAAATTATGACTCTGTTAACAGTCCGCGAACCAGAAATTCGAGTAAGGAATTCTGTTAACCCGGGAGAAGGTGTTAGGCATTCCCGGGTTCCGTGGTTCTAGCACGGTCGTTCAACTGTTGTATTTGATTTTATCTGATTTCAAGACATGTTCTAACTTATGTGCCTTCTATTAGAACCCACTTTTATTTTTATTTTTATAAGAATTGCAACATCGTGAAAATGCGTTTCGAACCACGTCGCACCAGTGCACCCATGGTTGTCAATACATTTCGACTTCGTTGAGATTTGGATTTGGGTGACACAAATGTGCATCCGTTTTTAAGAAGGTAAGATTGAAAAACGCGCCTAAAGTGACTAACGTGTTATTATTTTTGGGGAAGGCCGTAAAATCCGCTAAACGGCCCGTCCCAGATTCTAAGTATTTAATAGCCATTTAAAAAGAGCCCCGCAAGTTATGTATTTTGTTTGACGAGGCTCGTCTCATTTATTGTTTTAAAGGGAAATCCTAGAGCAACTACAATTCTCTATTTTTATTTGTCTTTAACAATGAAGGAAAAGTCCTACTTAATTAGCATATCAATGTATCATTACTAAGATATTCAAGTGAGTATTGAATTTAAACGAACAATCACTTCAATGAAGCCTCAGCGTTTTGGGCCTTAAAACTGCCCCTATACAGGTTCAACCTTGCCTATCGAAGAAACACTGCCCGCATATGGGCCCCGTGCAAACAGAACTAGGCCCAAGCTCTATTTACCCAAAGGGCTGTCCACTCACAAGCCCAATCCTGTCCTTAATCCAGTGTTACATACATATTCAACTCATGTGCAATTTGGGAATTTCATATACGTATTCTGAAAATCTTAACAACTTACTAATTTAAACCACTATGTATTATGAAATATGTTTGCAAATCTGAACCTAGAATCGAATCAGTGAACTAAACAACCATTTTATTTTCTTTTTTTTTTGGCTGGTAGATATACTTTTAACGTTGTAGCCTTGAAAGGAAAATTTGATGCTACAACTAATAAACATATCAATAATTGAACTACATTACACTAAACTGCTGCTTTCATGCTTCCACTACTATTGATTTCAAAGTTGAATTAAGCAAAAGTACGAAATTAAACTAATTAAGGCTAACAAACGATCTCCACTTTCACAGTCCACAGTCTATCACAACTCCAAATGGTTCAAATCAGTATAAGCAGTCCTAAGTTATACAGTTCCTAATTCAACATAATTCAAACAAACCAAACTTGAACAATTTCACATTATTGGACAGAATGTCACTACAAGCATTCACATGAATGTAAGTCTGAAATTCTACTTCATTCCACTCCAATCCGAGGTTACATCAATGAATTCAAGCGTGTACCTGGAAAATAAAATAGGGGAGGGGAAGAGGATCAACAGTAGTTTAGTCAGACAGAGTTCAAACCAGCAGCAACAGAATAATTTTGAACCAATCACAGCTTCAATAAAACCCAGGAATGAACGTAGAGATTCAACAGCAGGCAATTGATCAAAAACAGACTCGTTTGACCTCCAGTTTACTCAAAAATTGAACTAGGAAGCTACAGGATGAATCAATGCAATTGTTTTTGGATTTTTTGAGAGTTTTCTATTATTTTTGGACAGGATCCAGATCTAAGAAAATACTTGAGCTATAAGATCAGAATTTTTAGCTCCTTTGATTTGAAATTCAAACTTGGAACTTTAGATTTGCAGAAGGGTTTTTGGGGGGAATATTTGGGTTCCAAAACTTGTTAGTGAAGGCATAGGAATGCCATTTTATAGTCAAACTTTAGATTTCCTACTTTTCTTTTTAGTCCCTAAGGTTGTGACTTGTTATTCAAGTAAATACCCCATAAATCTTGCATTTTACCTTAGAATCCTCACCTAGACGCTTCTAGGGAGTTCTATTTCAGCCACTTGTAGGATTTACCATTTGAACTTCCAATTTTGTCCCTAACATTTCCCTGGATTACCCCTTTATTTCTGAAAATTACTAACCTAGATTAATAGGGTCTATTAATTGTTACCAAAGAGGTGTTAATCAAACAAAATAACTACCCTCAAATACTAACTAATTATGACTAAACCTTATAATGAACTGAAACCACACAATGAATCAGAGAGTTATTGACAACACACTAACTAAACCAACTACACTGAATTAATCAATTAAGTCAAAACTAGAAAATAAAAGTGAAAGTAAAAGAGAAAGACGATTAAAAGCAAACTAACTAAAATCTAGGCAAATCAATTAAGAACAAAATTAGAAGAGAATTGACAGCAATTAAGACACACATTAAACTGGACATTAACAATTAAGAGAATAATCAGCAAACGAAGAGAATTACACCAAGAAAAGAAAACTAACTAATACTGACATGATCTCAAAAGTCCGGCTAACTGAAAGCTCAACTCCGACCATCTTCGGTGATATTCGAGCTCTTTTAACACTAAATTCCTCATGAGGGGAGCGAGGAGGATGAGGGATGCCAATTTAGTATAATTTGAAGCAATTAGGGTTTTGCCGGAAAACATTCAATTTGAAATTTGAACAGTTCCAGGCAGATTCGAGAAAAACTATCCGGGGATTTGGATGGGGGAAGGAAAAGGGACCCAGGGTGTTAATTTGGACCGACTTGGGCGAGGTAGCGCCTTGGTAGAAAAAACTTTAATAGAACGTTCAAGGCCTTAGGACAAGATTCGAGGGAAACCATTAGTGGATTTGGAAAGAGGGGAAGGAAATGAGCATGTGGTGTTATTTTGGACTGATTTGGAAGAGGTTGCGTTGTGGCCGGAAAAAAATTCGATCCAATATTTGAGCTTTTTGGCTATGATTCGAAGAGAACAGATACCATATATGGAAAGAGGAGGACGAGGGGATATAGGGGTATAATTTTGGGCGAAAAAGGTCACCAGCCGCCGCCGTAAGGCGATTCCTGGCGGCGGAGCACGGTGGGGATGCAGCGAGGTAACAACGATGTTACAATGGAGGCTGGAGACGGGACAGGGGTACGAGGAGGGTAAAGCTGTCTAGGGTTTGTGTTATTTTTCAGACCATTTTATTAATAACCCAATGATGGATTCGGGCCGTTGGATGAAGGAGATGAATGACCAAGATCACTTCGTCACTTAGCTCAAAGCGACGTCGTACTGCCTCAATACTACGTCATTTAGCTTGTTTTGAAGACTGAAATGCTTGGACCGGGCTTGGCTAAATTGGGCCTGGAATGAGTGTGGGTAGATTTGGGCTAAGGGTTTGTTTGGATTTGGCCCAAATATGACTTAACACTCTTTTGTTTTGCTTTTCTTTTCACATTTTGCTTTCTTTTTCTTATTTTGTATTGTATTTCAATTTGTATTATTTTTTTTTATTTTATAAAAATACAAAATTAAAATAAAGACCTAGTTTATTTCCAACACTAAGCTAATTAATTCCTACAAATTGATTAAGTCCTATTTAAAGTAATCTCAAATTCAACAATTAACAATTAAAAATGCAAAAATAGACTATTTTGTCATTTTCATTATATTTTGTTCTAAAAATAACTTAATCCCTAATTAATCCTAAAATGTGAAGTTAAATCCTAAGTGAAAATGCCAAATGTATTTTTTTCCTTCATATTTTCTATATGAATTAAAATGCACAAATAAATGCAAACAATTAACACAAAATAACACAAAAATTCACAAAATTGCAAAAATAATGAAAGAAATTATTTTGTTTGAATTTTTGGGAATAATTCACTCAGGGCAAAAATTACGTGCTCACAATTACTATATTCAATTTTCATAAATGGTAGATCATTATATATTTTAATATTCAAATCATCATGTGAAAGCACAAAAGGTTATTATATTTATAAAAATCATTAAGTGAACAAAGAAAATAAATTTTGACCTGAAAAATAGGAAGCAATGGAGAGTTCAAATCACTACGCAAGTCCTGAAAAAAGCTTCTCCAATGTGCTCTTGTAAGATTTTGCTTCTTCCCAAGTAAATGTATCTCTTTCCCTTTGATACCAAAGGATTGCTCTAATTATGCCACCACCATGCACGGCTATTCTCGCTCTTTTAATCATCTCAATGTATAGCCATGACAAAGATATTACAAGTCAGTGAATTCTGAATGAGCATTCTCTTATTATATATATTTCGTTATAACGTAACTTTAACATTTTCTTCTATATTTCTACACATTTCAAGTTGAAATCAATGAGTTCAATTGAACCAGTTGCATATGATGTATCCTATATACGCTAAAGCAAGACGTGTACCTAGAACCCTGTGACCATTTATCCCCTCCAACCGCGTAAGGGACTAACCCTATAATCCCGAATTCGGGGTCTTTCTCTAAGATATCATTGGCAAACACCATAGTTGGCCCTATCCCACAAGTCTTGTTCAAGTCAATGTCATAATGTAGAGGCTCTTGGGCTACTTCCTATATTGACTTTCCATTCAGCCGGAGGGTCGCCGGACTCTGGTGGTACAGCCATCCCAAACTTTGTTAATGACCACTCCTCGTCCAGCCATATTACTTTGTCCGGCTAGTGTGAATATTTATTTTTGGTGCTTAGTTTCGAATATTGTACAATTCATAACCCATAGGATATATGCTAAAAGCCCAAAAAGCATTAAGTGAAAAGTTGGATCTCTCTGTCACGACTCAAAATTCACTAGTCGTGATGGCATCTAACCTAACCCGCTAGGTAAGCCAACTAATAACTATCCAATCTCAATAATGTTAATAAGTCAATTAAACATAAATAAATTATCTGGATCTATTAAATTTCCCAAGGATTGGTAGTACAAATCATGAACTTCTAAGAATAGTGTTTACAAAGATGTTAAAGTAAATACATCTTCTATTTGAAAAGTACATAAACAGAGTTTTATAATCTAAGGCTACCATGAACAAGAGGCAGCTACAAAAGGGACGCAGTCCAAACCAGCTTCCGTCGAACACTGCAACATCGACATCCGAAATCTGCACGCAATGTGCAGGAAGTGTAGTACGAGTACAATCGACCCCATATACTCAAAAAGTAACAAACCTAAACTTAGGTTGAAAGCAATGACGAGCTGGAACATAGGCCGAGTCCAACACTAATAACCAATAGCGGTTCATAACAACGTAGGATTCGTGTGTACAATTTATAAGATTAGTGTCACATTGAATTACAACTACCTAGCAAAGTAAAAGCACATATTGCGCTCTTTTTCTCCTGGACTGATTTTTTTTTCTGAAGTGGGTTTTACGGCAAGATTTTTAATAAGGCAACAATAAGCGTTCTACCCTAGTTATGAAAACTGGTCTAAAATACTACGGATCATTCGTATAGACCAATAGTATTCGAGCCCTCATAATTCAGTGTCAAATACTAGGGGGCTATCACACCCTGAGTTAAGAACTGAATTCCTATGTTTAGAAATTTAGAAGGCATTCCCATTCGATATTGAAAGTCAAGGCTTGAATATTATAATTAATTTTAAGGGTCAAATGGTCAAACAAACTGCGTTCGCATAGTTCATTCTTGCCATGGAAAATAGCTTTTGTACCTTCAATTATTTACACAACACTCAAAGTAATAAAAATATTTCCTTCTATGTTTCATCGGATAACATTTTCATAAGCAACATCTTCATTAATTACTTAGAATGAATATTGGGTTCTAAACCCCTAAGCCAACGGGCCACCCCGAACCAGGGAATGCTGCCTGATTATAAGATCGGGAAATTCGGTCTACTAAATCTCGGAGGCACCGAGACTACTAGGCAGGGCCCAAACACGAAAGGCTACGACCAACTTAAGGGATGAAGCCTTTAGAGCTTCGATCACAACATATAAACAGCTCGGAGACGTCTAATTCCATGCATAAAAGTTAAGGTCCTTACATATTTTTAATCCACAAAAAGATTACTTCAGACCTGGTCAATTTACTCGGTCTTGAATTACGATCATGAAAAGAGACATCTTCGGCAAAGAATAATTGTGTCCGGTTAAAACATTTAAATATTTTAACAAAGACTTCATTTTTAATCGGGTCCTTCGAAGTCAAAACAACTTGGAGTTATTACTTAATCCATGCCTCATCCGGGATTTGGGAGAACAAATAGTTTATGCAACGTCAAAATTTATGCTAAGGCATCGATGTCATATTATGAAGTTCAGAACACAAGTTTTATGTCTTAAACATAAGCAAATACAGAAAAGTAAAGGACACAATGTATAGTCGAAGAGAAAATTTTCATATATATATATACACATATACCAAAAGGTATTCACAGAGGCGCTATGAGACAACCCAAAAATACAAAATATGTAGCTACAAGAAAGAACAAAAAATAAACTAAGGCATGTCCTGCCTAGTCGTTGCCTGAACCGCGGGCTAATATCTCGCTTTGGACTTGGCTTTGAGCCTCTTCGCCTCTTCGTTCTCACCTGCTAGATCAATACCCCAGTCATGGATCTCCTCAAGAGTCTCTCCGAGACAGCCACTTCACATATTCAACATTCGTTATTACACGGGCCTCGGCTACCTCCACATCGTTCTTGTACTGGGACATGTCCTGGACTTTGGAGGCCTCGTTCGAAGCTGCCTCCAATTTGGACTTCAGCAGGTGTAATCTTGGCCGAGCATCCCATTCTGTAATGGACGAGTTGAGGGATGCCTGAAGCTCCTCATTTAGCCGAGGCTATTCGTCTCTTTTTTCTCTCATCACCCGGAGCTGTACTTTGGTTGATGTTGAATCCTCTTTTATGGCATCCCGCTTCGAGGCCAGGAGATCTATTTTTTCCCTCAATTCCTTAGTTGAGCCTTTGACCTTGTCCATTTCGGACGTCAGCTGGTCGATCAGGGTTATCTTCTTTTGAACTTGCGAGGTTGCGACGTTAGCATCTGCGTTTAACTTCTCGTTATTGATCTCAAACACTCTTACATTTTCAATGAGAAAGGAGTGTTCCTATTTCACATTTGAGGCCTTCTTTTGAAATGAAAACAAAGGTCTTAGTTAGAATGATGATGCTGAAATGGAAATGACTTAGAGGGAAATTCAACCATGAAAGAGGGACACTTACCATGAGAACGAGCCTCCCATTTGCCTTTAAAGAGCTTGCACCAGTCATGCTTTGAAAAGGAGAATTATTTGCAGATGCGCTCGACCAGCTCTTGAAAATGAGGGATTGCATTGGGGACTCAGACGACCGCTGAATATCAAAAAAAATAAGTAATGAGAAAAGAAAGGTAAAACTAAATGAGTAAATTAAGAGGAAACAAACTTACATTTTGAGTTTCACTTCTCGAGGAACGCCAGGAACTTAGAGGAAATAATGTCTTTGTTTTTATCCGAACAAACCTCCCTTGCCAACCTCGGTCTCTGTCCTCGTCGATGCAGGAGAATTAAGCCTTCTTTGCCTATCGAGCAAGCTTGATTAACCCCTCTCAGAATATTCAGGGTTATAAACACGAAGTAGATGGTCGATCGTGAAGTGCAACTCCTCCATTTTGTTGGCAAAGTGACATGGGAGGGTCATGATCCTTCAAAAGGACAGGTAGATCTTCCCGAGGTAGATCTCGTACCTCTTACAGAAATTAAAGACCACCGTGTCTATCGCACCGAGCGTGAAGGGATATGTACAGACGCTTAAGTATCCCTCCACATGTGTCGTGATAACCTCATCACGACTGGGAACGACCACATTTTTGCTTTCCTATTTGTTGTCCTCTTGGACCACTTAGATCGACTCCTCGATAATTGAGCAATCGTACCCCATGCTTCCTCATTTCGGTCCCGTTGTTTGGAGACTTTCTCAATCTTTAAGTCATTATCTATGGAGAAAACTTCAGGGAAAAATTCTATAAGAGGAGCGGAAGGGTTACCTCGGTATCTACGATGGGTGTAGATGTTGAAGGAAAAGTGTTTTGAGGCACCAATTTTGAGGGTTTTTCATCTTGAGCTGGGATATGAAGGTTTGAAGGCTGATGTAAATGTTTGAAGATTGATATGAAGATTTAGTTAGAAGATTTAAAGGCAAAGTATGAAGGTTTGAAGGCTAAAGGTGAAGAAATAAAGATGTGGGGGACACCTTGTGAAAATTTGAGAGATTGATGAACTAGTAAAAATTTGGCCAAATACATAAGCAACCCCTTAAAGTTATTACCAATTTCTATTTTGACACTTGAACTAAAATGCTTTATCATATTCAGTCGGTGGAGTTTAGGTAATACTTTCAAAGTGACTCTCGACAGGAGAATCCAAGCTATTTAGGAAGAATGCAGTAATTCCCCAATCCTAACGAAGTAGTTCTTTTTAATAGTTGGCCCATTGTTTGGCTCAATGGATTGGCCCAAAAATAATGTTACTTATCCAGAACCATCCTCCTGCATTTGCACGTGCCTTTCTCTTACTTTTGTAATGAACTCAATACACCCCACGTGGTACTTACTGTAAGGCCCCATGAAAATTTGTACTCAAAACCTAGTAGCTCGTAGTGCCAAGTTACGAATATGTATTAGGAATTTGCCGTGGTTCGAACCCTTTGTACTAATCTAAGCATTTAAAAATCAAGAATCAAAGTTTTCCAGAAAAGTGCTATTATACGGTCCAGAATGCGGTCGCAAATCAAGTATGCAGACCGCATTTCTACCGCAAAGTTAGTCAGTGGGTTAGTTAAAATTGAGGTCAAAATGCGGTCCATTATGAGATCGCATAACTGATATGTGGACCTCATAGTCGTCGTATAATTATCTTTGGATTTTGTAAAGGGCAGTTCTGTGGTGCATTATGCGACCGCATAACAGGTATGCAGACCGCATTTCTGCTGCAAACCCAATCAGAATGTTCAGATTTTTAGAGCACTTTTGCGGTCCATTCTGTGGGCCGCATTTCCACTTTGCGATCATAAATGCGATCGCATACCTGACTCGGGGCTCCAATTTTCTAATTTTTAGACTCGATCCCCTATCGATATATTCTGTGTTATAGCTCATTTTGAGCATATTATTTGATGCTTTTAGAGAGAGAGAGGGTCTTAGAGAGGAAAAGTGTCTCACATAAATTGCTCCATGAACCTTGCTAAAGCATTGAAGAAAATCAAGTGAAGACACTTAAATTTTCATTCCCAAGAGGTAAGATCCATCACCTCAGCTCTTATTTCTATACTTAACTATAAGGGGTCAGTAGTGAAGTAATTTATGAGCATAAAAAAATAAAATTCTTGCATGCATATCACACCATAGGATATTGGAAGGCAATAAACTAAAAAGAAAGCAATTGGGGGTATAAAATGATAGAATTCCTCTCAGAAAGGGCCTAAGATCACACTGCACTTTTAGTGTTCGACAATATGCTCGAACCAAGCTAGAATTTCAATCTCGTCTCTAATTCTCGATTCAAATTATAATTCTTACACAATAGATCGAAGGGCTAAGAGTTCCAGAATTTTGTAAAAAGTAAGGAAAGTTATATTGAGGTATGTATGGCTAAAATCCCCTTTTATTAGAAATTGAGCTACGTTGGCGTTTACGCAAATGTGGTAAGACTAGAACTTGTCGATGTACCAATTGTTATTTCATATGAATTGGTTTGCAATTATATATTATATCAACAAGAAGAACGTGTCTTAACGTGTGTAATAAATTACCCTTGATAATTATAGATGTGCGAAGAATACAATTCATGTGTTGACATGCCTAGGCTATAAGCCAAGATTAAGACTAAGCCTTGTCGTTCTAATTATGTGAAAACCTACTTGTGTTTGCCACTTGAGTTGCTTCTATGTGTTCCTATGATCACAAAGTGCTAGATGGACATTTAAAATGGAAAAGATGTGATATTTGTGGCCCTAAGTGCCAAGGAATGGATATGATATATGTGAAATAAAGATTCAAATGAAATGAGTAATGAGAAAGGAATAACGCCTAGGTAAGGTAGCCTAGCCGATCGGGCCGTGATCGTACATCATGCCGCACACATGGTGGTGATGTGCAAATATTGAAATCCGAAAAAGGGGAATGAAATGGTGATTGAAGTATATGCATTAAATGAGGTGACCTAGCCGATCGGGTCGGGATCGGACTCCGCTCAAGATAGTGGTGATGTTGAGAACAGTGATGGGTATATAAAAGAAACGCCCCAAATTGAATTATGGAAATTTTATGCAAGATTATATGGTTTATCTAAATGTGATGATGTGGTGTCTGGTTCAAACCTCTAATTTACTCTTGTGATTTCTTTGTTCTTGATAGTTCTTTATAGTAAAATGGTGTTTAGTTATACATACTAGTACTATTCTATGGTACTAACGTCCCTTTTGCTGGGGACGCTATATTTTTTTAAATGAATGTAGGTGTCTCTATTGCGGATAGTGCCGACCGCACGTAGCAGGTTATCTACTTCTCAAAGTCTTGGTGAGACCCCCTTCCTCCTTCAAGGGGTTGTATGGTATATCTTTTGTTGTTGTGGATTTCTATTTGGAGGTATAGCCAGGGCCTTATTGCCGGCATTGTTGTACTCATATTTTGTATCCGTAGAGGCTCCGTAAACATATGTGTGGGTCATGTACGGGTGTTGTGAGGATCATAAACTATGTTGTAATTATAAACTCCCGCTATCTATGAATTGTAACTTTATGGGAATTTCGGAAACTAACTTTAACTACGGATTAAGCTTGTAATATAGAATGAACTGTCATTGTTGAATATACTACCTTTCCTTGCCTAAATAAAAAGGGAAAATGGTTATCTTATTAATAAAGAGTAGGGTAGGAAGTGTGTGATAAGGCTTGCTTGGTTGGGTTCACTCGATCGAGCGCCGGTCGTGCCTCCCGAGGTTGGGGCGTGACACTTACCCATCCCATCTACATCTAAAAGGCTATCATGTACCCCTTCTACCTCGTAGGTTATCTTTATCCGGCGGTCCTTCAGAGGCTTCGATCCTGTATCATCTCCGGTTATCTCCTTGGAAATCTTCGACCCTAGTTCAAAATGATTTTCCTTTCAGTCGATATTGGTATGAAGAATTCCACCTCCTCTCTCTCTCTCTCAATGACTACCTCGTTTGGTATATTCCGACCATCTCCTGCTACTTGAATTCTTTACCACTTGGTTTTTGAGTGTTGTCTCTTCTTCCGTAGATTTTTACCCACCACAAAAGGTCTCTTATTTCTTTGAATATCTTCTGTGACCACAGATGTAGAGTGACTTCCACGGCTCTGATCTAGGTAGTTTTGACATATATGGAGTTAGAAAGACAACCGGTGATGGGTTCCACCATTCGAGATAAAGCTTGAATTTCTTCCACCTCCATTCTCCTTGGAGAATTTGCTCAGCCTTGTTTCTGTTAGGGAACTCAAACAAAAAAAGATTCTCAGTCATCTCATACATGTTCACTCCAAATGCTTTTTTCCACGTTATACATGCCATCTTCGAATGCCTCGTACTGTAGGTCTCTCAGTTGTTTCCTTCTCAAAGTACCTAATGATACATCTTGTCAAAAGTCTGTTATCCTTCGTCCCATTGGCTCCAGGATCGTGATGACTTTATTAGTGCTAACAACTGCTTCAGGAAGGTTGTTTGATTGCCATTTACTCTATTGTACTACTTTGGCATAAGGGTAATTTGCTTTAGAAAGTCTGGGTCGCCCTGTGAAATTAAGTTGGGAGGAGCATTTAATAAATCTTGCTATCTTAAATGCAATGTCTCTCCGTCCTGCATTCAAGAAAGGTCATGGATTATAATGACCTCACGATTGTCTCTTTTCAGTCACAATATACTCATGCATCTCCCATGGTCATTGTACTTCTTAGTACAAAAATATGCAGTTAGCATGTCCTTATTCTTTCATCTGCATACCACATTCTTTTGGTCATTAGAGGCTTCTTTGAGTACATTACACACCCATACCATAGTCTTTTTGCTTAACGTGGAGCACCTCATCAATTTGCGACTTCTCTCCACTCAATCGAACCATGTATCATTGTTGGAGGTCCATTTGGTAATATTAAAAGATTTAAATCCAACGTTAAAATAAATTATATTTCCCCCATAAAAAATAACTTCTGTTTAAGAGAAAATTTAAAGGAAATGTTAGTGTATCGGTAATCACAGTGGGTGAAAGCATGGTGTTGGAAGGAAAGAGGGATTTTCTAGTACTGAACGATGCCGAAAAAGGTTGTTCTGCAGTCCTAGGAAGTAGGAGAGAGAAGAGTCTCGGGGAAAGTGAGAGCATTTTTTTTGTATAACTAGAGTTCTTTAATACTAATAAAGGGCTAGATAAGCGGGAAAAACAAGGTAATGTATAACCACACCAAATAGGCATTACATAAAGTGATACTTTTCGTCCTTATATAACAACAAATACTTTTTATCGTTACACAACAACTGATTAAATAATACGATATAATAAAACTTAAGTACCAATCAAAATAAATATTGTAGTTAAAATACAATAGGAACAACCATCCAAACAAGCTATTAAGCAAAAACTAGATCTTTAGAAAAAATTTACCAAATAAAAACATGGCAACCTACTAACAATGCCATTGGAAAATATTGAATCTAGCGGTGATCCTTTCCCATTAAATCTATCTCAAACAAGTACAATTGAAAGATTTTTATGACAACACCGTTCTCTTTTTGGTCGAATTTCAGACTGATCTATCTATAAGAACGCAATATACACATCACACACACAAAGGCAGATGTAGTTATGGGTTTAATATTTAAGGTTTTTAGTATTAAATTTATTATATTCTTAAAGTTATGTGTTATATCTATATGCATCAGTGAATTTTTTAATATAAATTTATGTTCCACGTCGAAAGTTATGAGTTTATTTGAACCCTTTACTATAGGGCTACATCCGCCCCTGCACGCACAGACGTTAGAACTTACAGTTTATTTGGATTGTTGTTTACATGTAGTTTCATAATGCATCATATTGTATTGCATTGTTTGATAAATACAATGTTTGGATATATTGTATCGTTTGTTGTCACTCCATGATGTCATGCACCAACAATATAAAAAATAAGCTTGCAATATTACTAGGAAAAAATAGGATAAAGAGTATAATTATGATATAGAAAAGTAGGGTAAATGACAAAATATGATTATTTAATAATAAGGAAGGGCAAGATGAGAGAATAAAAATCAAGGTAACGGCGCTACCACACCAAATCCGACATTCCATAAATTTCATAAAGTACAACTTTTCATCATTATAATGCCAGAGTTAATAATAGGATATAATAAAATTTAAGTAACAATAAAAATAAATATTATATTTCCAAGTAAGAATACGGTTCAATACAATAGTTAGCAACCATTCGGTAGACAAAAATTTAGTATTTAAGTAAAGAAAGGTAGAGATACCAAACACTCAAACACTGTTGACACTCCAAGCTTTAGCTATTCTAAATAACAACGCCATAACCATCATTACAACTAGAAACACAATATGTGAGGATTGAGCAGCTCAATATTGAAGAGATGAATTCTTTGCTTCCTTAATACATTTAAAAACAAGATTCTGAATTGGCATTTTGCTACCGAATTCATGCTTTATTCCTAATCAACAACAACAACAACGACCCAGTAAAATCTCACTAGGTGGGGGCTGAAGAGGGTAGTGTGTACGCAGACCTTACCCCTATCCCGATGAGGTAGAGAAGCTGTGTCCGATAGACCTTTGGCTCAGGAAGATGGTCATGCTTTAACCCTAATCGTTCAACCAATTTCAATGACTTATTTTCCTCTGATAGCAATTCATGCAACGTACTTAAATAGATCAAAAGTGGTATAAATGTTGCCTTACCAACAAGATCCAATGCAAAAAGAGAACTCCATACTAATAAAGAAATAAATGCTCCAATATTAATGAAAATTATCGATACTTTCATCGATGTTGACAACATCTTTGTTGCTATACTGAATTCCTCGGGCGTCATATTATAAAGTTCCTTGGGTAAAAGTTCCAAAAATATTTTATGACATAATGTGAATTTATGGCACGAAATTCGTCTAAGATTTAAATTTAATGGGTTATCGACCAGGTAGATAATATGTATGACTATCGTTTAGGAGGAGGAGATGGGATGATGACAATGATGGTTTTGATGATGATTTTTTGGAAACGCCCACATTGGATTTTGAAGGGTTATTTTTTAAAAAGATAATGAATTTGGGGTCGTTGAATTGAAATTGCGATTGAAAATTGAAGAAAAAGAACTCAAAATTTTTGGAGTTAAACAATGAATTTTAGGACGGTTGAAGTATGACAGTAGAGATAAATTCATTTAAAGAGGTAGACCAACGAAGAATGTGGCGGAATGATATAACTTCATTCGACCTTAATCAAGGTAGATATCAGGTTTTGCTTAGGAGTATTATTTTGAATCTTGATGTTTTATATTGTATACAAGAAGCACTTTTATATTTTTCTTGCTTTTTGTATTGCTTAAAACACTATATATTAATCAACGATGCGTCAATATCTAATTATTTAGTATTATCAGGGCCGACTGAAAGGCTGGGCAAGTAAGGCATAGCCTTAGACCCCAATTTCGAGGGGCCCAGAAATATGTTATGTGTTATTTTTTTGCCAAAAATATTTAGGCATTTTATAGTAAAAATTTATCATTGTAAAGTTGATGTGATTGTTGAGGGATGAAAAAGTCCCCCCCCCCCCCCCCCCCCCCCGAGTAAATTAGTAAACATATCTCTATGATTTCCTTAAGCCTGATATAACCCTCATTTTGCATATTTTTACATTCTGGCCACTAAAGCCTAATATGGTCACTCTAATATTAATGGCTTAGACTTAAAAGTATTAAGAAAACAGTGCAAGTAATAGACAATACTCTAATCGACATACTTAATTACATAAAAAGACTTAATTCTTTTTTAAATGCCTAACAATTGCATCAACGGTAAGAAGTTTTTCAAGATAAATATAGATAAAATCTTACATAAGATCAATAATTCTACAAAATAATTAAATCCGTTAGCTATATTAGGAATTGAAAAATAATTACTAAATAAATGGATTATAAAAAATTTGGGCCTCTAATTATAGTTGCACTTTAGATCTCAAGTATGTCAAGCTGACCCTGGGTATTATTGGAAGGGGGCAGGAGGTAGTGAAAATTATTCTCGCACCCAAGCATACAATACAACAACACAACAACAATAAAAATAGCAATAACATACCCAGTGTAATTTAAGTGAGGACTGGGGAGGGTAGTGTATATCCAGACCTTATCCCTACGTTGTGAAGATACAAAAGTTATTTTCGATAGAAGTGGAGATGCTATGAAAAGAGAATCAATAACAGCATACAATGGATATGTCAAATTCTTCTCTCCAAAAGATTGAATTGAAACTTCGAGCATAAAGTGCCTATTATTTTTCTCACCATTTGGTACAAGAAAGACATCATTGATGACTAAAATATTGGGATTTCACATGTACGAATAATTGAATCAGGACTCATTTTAAAAAATTAGGTTCCCGAACCAATAAACTTTAAATCTTGACTTCACTTATACATTCTCAGAACCGGTGATCCATAAGATTTGAAGGTCCATGAATGATGTACTTTCTCTTGGGAGACTTTAATGGCTCCCCTAACTCAACACAACTCTGTTTCCGCTGCATGCTTAGCATGGAATCGTGTTGGATCGAACAATGCGTTCACAATTTCGACAAAATGTAGTGTAATAGGGCTAAATCCTATATATTTTTAAAAGTTATAAATATATTTCTAGATATAAATATATTTAGAACTGCCTGAAATTCCGAATATAAGAAACTAACGTAAAAATTACACGGGGCGCCTTATTTGGTCGCCCCCATTTAACCTATACCCATTTTTTTTTTAAAGTGTTAACTTGTACCTACTTTTTAAATAACTTCGGCCCCCCTTTCTCCTCCTCCTCCTCCTCCTCCTCCTCGTTCTTCTTCTTCTTCTTCTACTGTTGGTGCTGCTATGAAATTTCAGTAATGAGATGATTACCATAAGTATATTTATTAGATTATTTAAAAACAAATCATAAATAATTACGTAAGTTAGTAGACAATACTTTGTGAATCCTTCTCCTTCTCCTTCTCCTTCTCCTTCTCCTTCTCCTTCTCCTTCTTCTTCTTCTTCTTCTTCTTCTTCTTCTTCTTCTTCTTCTTCTTCTTCTTCTTCTTCTTCTTCTTCTTCTGTTGGTGCTACTATGAAATTTCAGTAATAAGATGATTGCCATAAGTATATTTATTAGATTATTTAAAAACAAATCGTAAATAATTACGTAAGTTAGTAGACAATACTTTGTGAATATTTTCGCCTTATTTGGTCGCCCCCATTTAACCTATACCCATTTTTTTTAAAAGTGTTAACTTGTACCTACTTTTAAAATAACTTCGGCCCCCCTTTCTCCTCCTCCTCCTCCTCCTCCTCCTCCTCCTCCTTCTTCTTCTTCTTCTTCTTCTGCTGCTGTTGGTGCTGCTATGAAATTTCAGTAATGAGATGATTGCCATAAGTATATTTATTAGATTATTTAAAAATAAATCATAAATAATTACGTAAGTTAGTAGACAATACTTTGTGAATATTTTCACGTACAGGAAGTTTAAGGTCACACTTAGTGATTATTTTCATGATAATTCAGTTCTTTTTACGTTTATTGTTTTCAAAATTTATGATTTAGATACTATTGGCAATCTGATTATTTAACTAGTATGTTAGAAAGTTTTTTAAAAAACTTCAGCTTATATAGTGTTGAATTTTTTACAAATGGGCTAAATAACTTCAGCATCTTTTGCTGAAGTTTTTGAAAAAGTTTTATGACAAAACTAATGAATTCAGGACAAAAAAACTTCAGCTTATTTAGTGCTGAAGTTTTTACAAATGAACTAAATAACTTCAGCATCTTCTGCTGAGGTTTTTGAAAAAGCTTAATGACAAAACTAATGAATCCAGGACAAAAAAAACTTCAGCTACTATGCTTAAGTTCAGCAATTACAAACAAAAACTTCAGCAAATAGAGAATAAAACTTCAGCTACTATGCTTAAGTTAAGCAATTACAAACAAAATAGAGAACAAAACTTCAGTTACTATGCTTAAGTTAAGTAATTACAAATAAAAACTTTAGCACACTTGCTACTTCAGGCCCGTCTACTAGAATGCTAAAGTTTTGCATGATTGCCTTTGCTACTTCAGCCCCGTATGCTGAAGTTACGCGAAAAAATGGATATCCTTGCAATTTTTTTTTGCAAAAGGGGCACAAGTTAAAACATGACCCAAAAAGCAGGTATAAATGCAAATGCTCTGAAACTAACACGTACCTTGGTACAATTTGAGTATACAAACAAAAGCACACGTTAGAAATTGATAAGAAAAAAAGTTACGCATAAGGCTGAGGTTTTTTTGGAAACAATCGTACAAAATTAATCTAAAGGCAATAATATCATACAGTGGTGAATCGAGGAATTTTTCTAAGGGCGTTTAGATTTGAAAGAAGTAAAAAAAAATTCCGACAAAAGGTGTTCAACATATGTTATGTATATCTAAAATTTAATATTTTACTTATACACACAATATAATTTTTCGTAATATTTTGACGAAAGATGGTCAATTGACCATCCTTAGCAAAATGTTGCTTCGTCCTTATATCAAACCATGTTAAGAGTTTGTATTAGCAGAGTTAACATAATAAATTAGTACTAGTAATTTATTGCCAAGCTGATGGTTCAATTTGCTAAGAGTTGCAAGCGTCTAAGATTAATCCTCTACGAAAATTAAACCTTCTAAAACAAATTTCAACAAGCTGTTTTAGGTCATACGGAGACAGACCGTTGCTCGAAGGCTCCCTTCAATCGTTTAAATTATAGGCAATAATATAAAAATTCTTTACATATTCAATACTAAGAACTTAAAATCCAAATTTAGAACGTGTATGTAATTTTTTTTCCATGCATTTACGTAGTCCTTAATTAGTTTTGTGGACCCCACTCTTAAAAAGACAAATCAAAACCGCAAAAAGGCAAAAACCCAAAACCCTTTTCCCCCCAAAGCCTGGTATTTTACCGATCTTTTCATTCACGTTCAAACTCTGGTAATTATTTACTGATTTTCTATTCAATTTTCTGTTCAAAATCTGGTACTTTTACTGATTTTCTTTTCAATTTCCGTTGAAAATCTAGTCAAATTGAACCCAGATTTTCTTCACTCAAATGCATAAATTAATCATATTTGATGATTTCTGAGCATTCTTTCACAAATTTCTGCTTCCTTCAATGGGGGCGTTATCGTTAAACAGGAAACGAGGTAACGATATCTTCTCTTCAAATTATAAAACCCAATTTTCAAACCCTTCCAATTTCGACCACATTTCAAAAAAACCCAAACTTTCTATATATCAAACCCTAAATCCACCAAAATCAACTGTACAAAGGTTTTTCAAGTACCCGGATCCAATTAACCCGATACGAAGACAAGTTCATGCTCCTTGTAGGCAATCAAGATTTGGGTCTAAGGGTAATTCAGCAAATTCAGCTCCTGAAATGGGTAATTTTGTTTCAAGAGTGTACGATGAAGGATACAAATGTTTAAGGTATTTGAAAAAAGTTAAGGAAGTGATATTTATTGATGATGATGATGCTAAAAAGGGTGTTTTAGAAGCTGGGGTTTGTAAAAAAAGTGATGTTTTTTGTAATTTGGAAGGTGGGGTTTGTGAAAAAAGTGAGTTTTCAGGCCAGAAGTCGAAGGAGACTAATGGGCTTCTGGAATTTTTGGATGGTGTTGATGGTAAGAATTCGTCGGTAGCAAAGGCGGGTTTGGATGATGGAAATTTGAAGGAAGAGAGTGTAGGGAAGATGGTAGACACACTAGCGTTGAACCCCACGTCTGATTCTGCTTTCTATGTCCCCTTGTATAAGAAATTGCTTGGTTCAGTGGGGAAAATAAATGATAATTTGAAAAGGCTGCAGTTTCAGATTGGATATAATGAGAAGTGTCTCGAAACGTATAGTTTGTTACGGCCTCAGAAGAAAGGAGAACAGGTTAAAGAGGTACTATGATAGAATCTGCTTTATGATGTGGTTTTTAGTGTGCTTGTAGTTCAATTTCCTTATATTGATGCTTTTAACTTGCAGGATGTGATTTCGGAACCATTTGTGCCTCTCACTGAGGAGGACGAGGCTGAGGTATCGCGTGCTTTATCTAAATCCAATCGGTAAGATTTATACGTATATCATTTTGTATGAGGCTCAATTCTATTTTCTATTTGCATTCACGTCATATGATTGTATTTGTCTTATTTTGTGCAGAAGACGGGTTTTGGTGACCCATCAAAACTCCAATATTGATATTACTGGAGAAATATTGCAATGTTTAAGACCTAGGGAATGGTTGAATGATGAGGTGATATTTTATGCTCAGTTTTCTAATCTAGGTTTCTGTGTGTGTGTGGGTGGGGGGGGGGGTAAGATTTAATGGTGCTGAATATGGAAAAGAAGAAAAAGACTTTCATTAGTTTTAATGTCATTGATGACTTGTCCTTTGCAGGTTATCAATGTGTATCTTGAACTCTTAAAAGAGAGAGAGAAAAGGGAGCCCAAAAAGTTCTTGAAATGTCATTTCTTTAACACATTCTTTTACAAGAAGGTCAGTTCTATGATTTTCAGCTTAAAATTTCAGTTCTACAACTACTGTGTTAATATATGGGTTTGGTCTATAATAGTTATCTGAAAGTAAAAGTGTGGCCTTGCTGATTATCTCTGTTGTCTGCTTTATGGATGTCCAAGAACAAGATTGTAAAATAAGTTTTTTCTTTTGAAGGTCATTGATATGAATAGAAGATTTCTTGTCGAAATTTGTGGAAACATCAGACTATAAGATGGATTTAATACTCATGTTCATAAATGTGTTTATACATACATATAAGTTACTATTCATGTCCGTCTCCCTCTAACGGTGTGCTCGTAGAGAAGATACATGGCTGTTTTTTTGTCTTTCTTTATAACTGACTCCTGTGCCACTCATCAAGACCTATGGTTGGCAATGGATATGCTGTTAGTACTTTTCCTGGTTTCTGCAGTTGATTTAGATGCTGTATGGAATGTACTGACTAGTGCTTGCTCCAATATGCAATCTCAGCCTGCATATTGTCTAAACATATTGCACTCTGTTTGCGTAAGACTAGGACAAGAGTAGAGTATGAAGTTTTTGTATTCTCTATCACAGACTCCTTATCTGATCCATAACTACCACCGTTGATAGTTCTCTCATTACCAATTTTTTCCCCTTGACCTATTATATTCATGAAATACAACAGCAACTTACCCAGTAAAATCCCACTAGTGGGGTTTGGGGAGGGTAGGATGTACGCAGACCTTACCCCTGCCCCGGAAGGGTAGAGAGGCTGTTTCCGGAAGACCCTCGGCTCAACAGAAGAAATACTAATATTAGAAAAGAAATGCAAGAAGAGATCTGTAACAACACAAGAAGCAAGAGAAGTAATATTAATATCTTAAAATACACCAAATAAGTGAAAGGGAGTGCAATAATACAATCCTATGCAAAACAACAAAATAGTGTGAACACAACATAGACCGCGAAATATTCATGTAATATTTTGTGCATATACTGATCTGATTCTGCCTCTTAGTTCATGCTCTACAGTGAACGATCTATTGTTATCGACACCATTTAGTTTCTCTCTCTAAAGTGGTCAACGTGTTATTAGGTTTAATAATAAATTATACGATCTGAGCTCACATTACAAGGTTGCAATGTCAATTACTGATTATTATCCCCTTACTGGAAACTATGTGTTGCGATTTTGAATGAAAATCTGCTCATTTTTGCGGAAAACTTCTACATTTTCAGTTGATAAGTGGCAGGGGAGGCTATAACTATCAATCTGTGAGAAGATGGACATCCCAAAGAAAGCTGGGTTACTGCCTACTCGAATGCGATAAAGTAAAATGTTCTATCATTTGTTTTCCTTCCTTTCTTTGTTTTGCTATATTCTATGTACTAATTTGATTCTTCTAATTAGATCTTTGTCCCTATCCACAAAGAAATACATTGGTGTTTAGCTGTTATCAATAAGAAAGACAAAAAGTTCCAATATCTTGATTCGCTCAGAGGAAGGGATACTCAAGTGTTGAAAGTGCTGGTAAGTTTGGCATCTGTACAAAGATAAACTTATTGAGACGTGTTACCTTTTTTATTCTTAATATTAATATCTTTTGAAATTTTCCTATTCACTTCATTCTTGATCGTAATAATATACAACAAAAGAGAGTCTAGGTAATTTGTGACTGAGAAAATGGGGTTGAGGAAAGAGCAGATCTTATGTTTCTTGAGGTTTTGCTCTAGCTTGAGTGACGTTACAGTTTGTTGATATCTATGTGCAGGCTAGGTACTTTGTTGATGAGGTGAAGGACAAAAGTGGGAAAGACATTGATGTTAGTTCATGGAAGCAAGAGTTTGTCGAGGACCTTCCAGAGCAAAAGAATGGGTGTGTAACACTTTGGTCTAATGGTTCTTAAGATTTGTGAACTTATGTTTTATACCGATTTTTCCCATAATATCTTGAGGCTGTTGCTAGATTTCTTTTTATGCAAGAAATATGAGTCACTTCAGATTTTCTCACTTTTTGTGTGTTATCATTTGATTAAACTGGTGAACTTTCATTATGAACAGGTTTGACTGCGGTGTGTTCATGATAAAAAATGCTGATTTCTACAGCAGAGATATAGGCCTCTGTTTTAATCAGGTAAACCGTGTGCTGCATCATTATTTGATGCTTTCTTACCCCTGACACATTGATTTCTTATAGCGGAAACTATTTTGATCTTTTATGGCAATCTGCTCACAAAAATAAGACCTTTTCTGCAAACTATGTTTTATCACCATTCCAAATTGTGCAGCTCCGTTAACTCTTCACAAAAGTTCGAGAAAAGCTTGAGCAGATAGTACGTTTGCACGTAGTAAAGACAAGTCAATATCATAAGATATGAAACGGTTATGAAGGCAGCACATCAACATCGAAAGAATACAAAGTACTAGGATTTATACTAACATGTTAATTGACTTCTTAAAGGTGGTAGAGTTTTCCATATCGGAAGGGGGTTATTACCTCTGGAGTAGGCTAAATAAGAAAGTTGGTCAAACAAGATGAGACCACGTAGTATTGTACAATGACATTTTTCTTTTCTATCAACCTTTTTCTTTCTTCTCTCCTCGAAGACCATTTGGGTTTATCATTTCACGAATATTGACTTGCGTCTCTCGTCCTTGATAATTTACATGGTTTCTTATCCATCTCTCTCTTCCTCGTGGATTAGTATTTCACATCTATGACTACCTATTGAAGGCTTTGATCATCTTCATGACATTAGATAAAGGTGGCTGAATTTCTTTACTCTAGCAATTTGTTTGCAACAACAGGACAACTCCCCCGCCTCCCCAAAAAGAGGAAAAAAATTACTCCATTTGTTCAATTTTATATGATATATTTTCCTGACTAAAAAAATGATGCCGTTCTATTTTTAGAAACAATTTATCTTTGAACTTCCCATTTTACCCTTAATAATGTAATGATATGTTGAAGAACACAACTTTCAAAAGTTTTTCTTTCTTAAAGTCCGTAAGTCAAACACCTTCACATGAAATGAAAGGGAGGGAGTAGTTTGTTTGCACCATCTGGCAAGTTGTCTGCTTTTGAACTCTCGGCTTGGATTAAATTGAAGACTTTTCTTCCCTTTCCTTTTCATTTTGGACTTTGATTTCTTTTTTATCTGTTCTTTTTATCTTTCCCGAGCCCAGGGTCTACCGGAAACAACCTCTCTGCACTTGTGGGATTACTCTAGTTTTTTTGTTGTTGTTGATTTCTTTTTTATCTGCTTTTGGGGGTTGTGGTTGGGAGAGGGGCGGGGTTTAGTGTTTTCTGCAAAAATAACATGCTAATCAAAAGTTTAAACTTTGTTTCCTCTTCCTTGTAGGAAAACATGCCGTATTTTAGGTTGAGGACTGCGAAGGAGATCTTGAGGTTGGAAGCAGATTAAACAATTTTGAACATGCTCCTTTTTTGTCATGTGGTACATCCTGTTTCAACAAAGGAATGATTATGTAGTTCAATAGTTGGTATGATCGACGTTAAACAAAGGAATGATTATATAGTTCAATAATTGGTATGATCGACGCGAGGCTAAGTATTTCTTAAAGATCTTTAGTGTGATTAGTCAAAATTTTATTTGATTCTTTAGCTAGTTATTATCCAAGAAAGGCTGGATTTTGTAAGTTGTGTTTGAAAGTGCTTTAGGATAATTTTATTAATTCAGTCTTTTTGGTCCCCATAGAGCATTCAGATTTTATTGTAGATGAAATTCTGAGTTGTAAACATGCGCTTCTTTATATTATTTCAATGAAATGAAATCAAAGATAACTAATGTCTAGTACCCTCATATTCCTCATATTCATGTATGGTACATGCAGAGGTATCACGTGTTTGGATTGCGTTATCTTATTTTTTCCCCCATAGCCAAATTCTTATCATCAAAGATCAGTAAAGTTTATTCTGTAGCTAAGTAGTTGCTCTCTCTCTTTTCTGTAGAAGTTGGGTTGTGGGAAGTGATCTTTTAAACTCCTGCCCTTGCTTAAGGGCTCGTTTGGTATGAGGGACAAGGAATAATTAATCCCGGAATAAAATTTAAAAAGAATTTATCCCATATTTGGTTGGGAGAAAATTACGATATAATTAATTATAGGATTTAATCTCCATGGAAAGGTGGAATAACTAATCTCAGGGATAACTAATTCCGGGATAATTAATCCCGAGGGGTCGTTTGGTATGAGGTATAAGGGTGGTATAAAAATTTAATACCACCTTAATAAACTGTTTGGTTAGTAAACTAGGTATAAGTTATCCCGGTGTTAATTTTAACACCGGGATAACTTATACCTTATAAAAGATGGGGTAATTAACACCGGTATAACTTATACCTTCTTCTTAGAAATTATGTAATTGTCATTCTTAATACAACATACCAAACAAAGAATAAACAACAATACCAGCATAACTAATCCCAGCATAACTTATCCCAATATAACTTATACCGGCATAACTTATACCGGTATAAATCATATTCCAACCAAAGGACCCTAAGTGTATAACTAAGCTAAGCTGTGCCGATGAAATATTGTTTTGAATGATCATCATGGGTTGATTTTGTAAGTTACTATATAAGAAAGACTTGATTTTATAAGTTTGGCATGGTTTAATTCAAGAGATAACAGGATCAAGAATCTTGAGAATCAGATAAAATATGATGGTGTATCGAGTTTAGTCTATACATTGAAAGTCTTGTTTCCCTAAATCTCTAGAGGAAGTTTGAAGTAAACTACAGATCATTGGAGTGAAAGGAATAAAATTTGTGCTGTGGTTGTCGAGATCTTGTGTATAATGACGATCTAACAAAAATGGTATGGGTAAATCATTCCCAAGGTTTAGCAAAAAGGAGAACAAAATTGTGGCATGAAGATCTTGCTTTGGTCACCCCCCCCCCCCAAAAAAA